>JAABLK010000133.1:16228-54005 GCA_012295415.1 Phytophthora chlamydospora | reverse complement strand
AGCAAGAAGATTAACCCAGTAGATGTTGCTTGTGCGCGTTGTAGCGACAATCAAGTGTTTTTTACGCTTGATGCCGGAAATATAAGTGGGACTTTCATGAACGAAAGTGGCATTTTCACGTAAACTGGTGGGGTTTTAACAAGCACAGACATTTCGACCCACGTCTCGATGTTACTCGAGTGAAGCAAGCGAAAGCCATTAGCACAGGTTTTAGAGCGTTCGCGACATCTCGAGCATGCCCAGCAGCTCGCGATACTTCTTTTGGTGTCGCCTTCCAGGTGGACGTGCGAAGACACACATCTTGAGCGCCTCAGAAGACTCGTGGGTGGATGCGAAGGAAGAGAACGCCCACTTTTGCCTGTATGGAGAGCTGCTCCAAGGTGGTGCGCGCGAAGGCAACCGCACGCACGGCCATAAGATCTGCCGCGGTAGTTGCAGGAGTACTTCTACATTGCGCTGCTAGAGGGGACGCAGAGGAGCGAGCGGCTCAAGAAGAAGAAGAAGTACAAGTAGTAGAATTCGGAGAGCGACCCGGGCTTGCTGCACAACTGCGTGACGCCAACAGGCACTCGAGCAACAAGTCGCCCTTCTAGCGCGATACCGGTTCGCTCTAAGGCTACTACAAACACGTGCATGTGAATTGGCTCAGCTAAACGTTTTGCAATACCTTCAGTGATCTCGCTTCATTTGAGAGTGACGGCTCAATCGTTCTCGTCAAATACCTACCGTCACCGCATCTGCACCGCATCTGTAACTACAACTCCATCAAACTCGTCGCTCTGCCAAGAGATCATCCTCGCTAGGAAATAGTGCTTAAATTTCAGAGGCGCAACGTGCACGGCCTTGTCACTCCGGAGCAAGTAAAAAGCTCTGATTGGTCCATCAATGCTTAAATTTCAGAGGCGCAACGTGCACGGCCTTGTCACTCCGGAGCAAGTAAAAAGCTCTGATTGGTCCATCAACTTCAACGTGTGTCAAGCGCATAAAAAGGAAAAACCTGCATTTCCTCATTCTCCGAGTTGAAGAGCAAGGGATGAGCGAGGACTCGTACGACTCGTTAGGCCGGCGCCGGCACAGTGAGAGCGAATGCGACAGCTACTACGACAGCTCCTACGACAGCGACAGGGAGGAGGACGCACGGGCCTCGCGGCCTGACGGCTACTGGCCCTACAGCGCTCTTGGGGCGTCCACGGACGTGCTGGTGCCCAAGGGCGCGAACATCCAGAAGATCAGCGACCTGCTGAGCCGTGTGCGTGTCCCTCAGGGGGCGAGATGCTTCGCGAACGTGGCCTCAATGCTGCCAGGACTGCCGGGCCTGAGGGTCAAGGGCGTGGGCGACGTGTCGCTACCTTTGAGGCAGGAGAATGTTGGGCCGCTGCAAGCGGTGGGACAGCTCGTGCGGAACAATGTGTGGCTCTTGTCACCGGCCAAAGTAAAGATGCGGAACCCGGAGTGGCAGAAAGGGATCCAGAAGCTTACTCAGGCGGCTGCGGCATCCTTGGGCTTCAAGGACATCAAGCTCCTGCCCGTGTTCATAATGGTCCTGATCTACGGGCCAGGAGGAAGACTGGAAAAGCAACAAGTGGCAGACCCCGCGGGCCGCTGTGTGGCGACGCTGGAGGTGCAGTTGCCCTCCGTGTATACGGGTGGCGACCTGATCGTGGATGATGGAGAACCAAAGAAAACATTCCGAATCGATTTTGGACGAAAAGTAGGTGGCGCCGAGTTCAGACCGCACTATGGCGTGTACGCTGTTGGAGCGTATCGGACTGTGGAGGAGGTCATTAATGGGTATCGGCTGGTGGCGCTGTACGCGCTGTGCTTGCCGGAGGATATTCCGTCGTTTAGTGGGAGTAGTGCGATTAATCTGCTCCGCGTTCAGCTCGCTGAAGCTGTCAACAAGGTGACAACGCTGCAAGGGGGTGTCAAGGCTGAAGGTGCAGCTGGCACTGCAAAGTCTGGAGATAGCGTCATCCTAGCGCTCATGCTGTCACAATTGACCAAGGAGCAACACATCAAAACGCACGGGTCGGCGGCACTCTCTGGTATGGATCGCGACCGGTTCGACGCACTAGTCGCTGCAAACGCGCTTCTGACCCCAGAAAAGCAGTTGAACCTCTACATCGCTTGTCTTCGACACACATTTGTAAGCAGTTGGGATACCAACCCAGCTTGCGAACGTGTTTCGTGGTACTCCCTGAACGGGGCGAAACTTGGGGACAGCCCTTCTTCTTCCGCTGACTGGACGAGCGCGTTCAAGTTTTTGAACCCCGGTAAGGAGACATTTGGAGAGCTTTGGAATGAGGGCGGCGTCAGTGGATATTCCGAACATGCGCGTTTTGCGATCGTTGGGTGGCCAGTCTCAGCAAACATCACGAATGTATTTTCCTGGATGGGGGAGGACGCTGCAACAGCTGCTGTTTTAGCCGACAACCGGATCCAGCCTGGTCAACTGCAGCAGTTGCTGTCCTGTAAAGCAGTTCGACAGTCCAAGGCAAAAGAACTGGCCAAGAATCCCTACGGCGCTTATGGATACGGAAGTATATACTACGGTTATTCGCCGTATATCCCCCAACCGAAGTTGATCGAGCCCCCATTGGCATTGTTAGCTTGCCAAAAGATCTGCAAGGCCATCACAGCGTCGGGCGAAGTGAACTTAGTGGACCTGTTCTTCAAAACCTGTTTTTCTCAAGCGAAAGAGAAATATCAGTTGACGCCGTCAATTGCTGCTCTCATTCGCGGTTTTCGATGGGAGTTGGTTCGCGGCTCAATTGAGACGGCTATTCAGCTATTATCTCCTGCAGAAGGCATGCATTTTGCCTTGATGCTAGCGACCGCTCTTCATGATCATCCTCTCGCACTAAGTGCACTGACGCTACTTGCAGCGGAAATGGCGAGGTTATGGTATGCCGTTCATCGGCAGTGTTTGCCTCTACAAGATGTTGAAGCCTTATGGAGGAATGCGGCAGCCTGTCAAAGACCCGAGATGCTACGCAATGTCGGAAAAGTCTTCACGGAGATCGATGGGAAGCATTTGTTGCCGGTTGTCACCACGCTGTCAAAATTTGTAACAGTATGGAGTCCGGAACAACAGCGCTCCGTATTTACGTCGATTATATCTCGACGGCGCGAGTGGCTGCAGGCTGGGATCTCTAACATTGAAAAGCCGTTCACATGCCAGATTCGAGACGGTAACTTCCCCAATGCTGCCGAGCTGATTGCCTTTTTCAAAGGTCCGAATCGGTCGTGTATGATTCGTGGGTTCACCAGTATTGCAGAGGCACGAAAACGAGTGGCCCTCTTAACGAAGAGCGTCGTAGCTTCACTTCAAATTACGTCCGAGGGTCGGGGTCAAGACTCTCTTGTACGAATAATCAAGACCAGTGGACCTTTCGACCCACGCAAGGAACTTTTACCGGGTTACAAAAGCGAATTGGTCCAGCTACTTCAGCTGGCGAGCAGCTTGTTGCCAAGTTCCCGCCGCATAAACGCAGCTTTCCGCAGCACTACGCCTTCTGGGGGATTATCGCTGGTTCCGGAAAGCATTATCAAGATGAGCAACAAAGTTATGGACAGTGCTACACGGGCAGTTAGCACGCACAACAACAATGAATCCATGGGCAACACGTCTGCTTCAGCCACCACTACAATGCCGCATTCGGTGCTACCACGAGCAAGTGGCAGTGACAGCTCCCCGAATATTTGTGGCGGTTCTTCGATTGCTTCCAGAAATGTTGTGGAGCAAACTGGCCACGGTACCAACCTTCTCAACGCTTGCGCGAAGTCTCTGCTTAGTACGGATCGGTCCGCAAATATTCCCTTGCCCGGCTCTAAGAACACTCCAGGCGATTGTGGTCAGGATGGCAATACGACAAATCCAAACAGCGGTCCCAGTCATGGAAACGTCCAACCTGTCAACAATACCAAGAAAAGCTTCGATGGCGAGGCTTCTGCTCTTCCTGATGCCCGCCAGCCGGAGAGTAAGCTTCAAGCTGCTGAAGAAGGCAGCAAGCGCGACAATGCCTGTGGCGACGATACGACTACATCGACGAGTTCAGGTCAGCATGATGTCTCGACGCCAGTCAAGGAAAACACTCCTGAAGATTCCAATGAAGCTGCTTCTGCTAGTGTCGGCGAGTTACGAGCCGATCTAGGTCACGCTGAGAAGGGAATACGTGGCGACGGCAGCGACGCGACCCGTGATGCTTCGCCTAGTGGTGCTAGGAACACCAGTCCAAAAACGGTCGCTGAGATGACCTCACCAGTCAGTGTTGGTCGGTTGCCAAGTGATTGCTCACCTGTCGCTGCAAGGTCTAGAGGAGGAAGCTACGGATCGGATCATTTGGCAATCCTCAGTCGTCTCCTTGGCGACGTCTTGTCGATGGATCCAGCAACAAATGATGAAAATACCGGCAGCAACGCACCTGTGAGTCGTGCTTCGGCTACGATTGGCAAGAAGAGGCCGCGAGAAGAGGAGAGCGATGTAGCGGGATGAGCGGAGCGGGAGCACTATGAGAAAAAGGAATGAGCTTGCAGATTACATGTAGTTCACATGTCAAACAAGTTGCGTTTTATGAAATAGGTGCTTGAAAGGACCCGATTCGTTTTCTTTCGACGGCGAAGCTTGAGCTGTTGATCTGCTGGTGTGTGGGCATTTGCAGCAAGCAGCGAGTGATACCGATCGCGATCCACGTTAGGGGGCCAGTCAGAGCCTGCAGATTCAACTTCTGGTTTCTTATACAAAGAGGAGCTACTACCGCAGTTGTGCAACGAGTATCATGTGTGATGAGATGATTCAAACTCCAAAAGTCTCTAAACGCTTCATCGCCACCGCGGTCCATAAGCTGCAAAATAGCCTCCGCAAGTACCTTCTGCAGCAAATCACCACCGGCTTTGCAGCTAAGCCATGCTCCTCATAAATCGCTTCTGCCCTCCTCGCACACAACCAAATCTCCGCGCGTATGCGCCAACGCAGCTGAACCACGATTTTCACCACGCAGGAGAATAACGAGTTTGTTTCAGTACGAGCATGTTTTGTACAAGAGTTTGAGTACGTGCAAGGTTCATTCATAATAGCGTTCGGGGAATTATCATCCGAAGAACGCGTGGGGTCGGCAAAAACCTGGCGGATTGGCTGGTGAACAATCCCGAGGCTAGCTTTGAAAAAAAAAAAAGCTCGGTTGTTGTTCCGCACAATGCCGAGTAGCTTCGCGTCAACTCAATACGCTTTGCCAGCATACTATTGTGTGCACTAACCCCCAATACTTCGAAGTGCATGTTTGACCTGAAAACTTCATATCCGCAAGACGGGCAGCGAATTCGATCCTTGCTGTTGCTATGAGATCCCCGAAAACAAGTCGGAGATCGAGACCCTCAGCCAACTTTTGACCGATCTCTAATGTCCGACGAACCCCAAAACACGAGCAGCGCTCACCTCAACAAGACGAAAGTTAAGAAACGACCTTGCGAGGAAGACAGCACTGTTAATGCATAATAACACATTTGCAAATTCCTATATCCAAACATCTGCGACGCGCGCCGTCTTCCCATTGGTTGCACGTTTCTCGGGAACCTGCGCTTGAAGTCATTCTCCAGAAGAATGGGGAAGCATCATCGCACGGTTCGCCGCGCTACATACACGGGGCTCACGGGGCGGCAACGCGAGAGTGAGATGCTAGGAATGAACAATCCGGCGCTGGCGACCGCGTTGGCCAACTACCCGGACACCTACAGCCAGATCTACGGCGCGTCGAGCGTCCCGAGCGCCGCCACTGCTGCCAGTTCCGCGGACTCGTGGCCATTTCACTCAATCGGTGGTCCAAACGACGTCCTCGTACCGAAGGGTGAAGCTGCACAGCAGATCAGTGAACTGCTGGGTCGAGTGACGCACAAGGCGGGGGAATATTCCTTCGGAGGGGAAGCCAAGACGCTGCCGGCCATGCCCGGTATGGCCTTCAAAGGCGACGACGACTTCATTGCCCTGCCACTGCAGAAAGACAACTGTGAAAAACTATTGAAAAGATGCACTAAACACGGAGAAGAGGTCTACACATTGCCTGGCGAGCAGGTGGAGATGGGGAACCCCGAGTGGACAGCAGGGATTGACGAGCTGAGCGATCTCTCCGCTGCCAGAATGGGCTACAAGGGGGTCGTGATGAGAAATGTGCTGTCTGAAGTGATGGTGGTTGGAGAGGGGGGAATTTTGAAGTTCCAGCAGGATCCAGACGAGAACGACCGGTGCATCGCGAAATTGGTGGTGAGACTGCCGTCGAGGTGTTCGGGTGGAGCCTTGGTCGTGCAGCCCGAAGGCAGCAAGAACCAACTCCGGTACACTCTAGGGGAGAATAAGGGCATGGCCGCGTTTAAACCGCATTACGCGCTGTACACAACTGGAGCTTTTCGAGCAGTGGAGCAGGTGACGAGTGGGCTGAGCTTGATGCTCGTGTACTCTTTGTGTTTGCCTCCGGAGCTGCCGTATATTCGTGGTAGCAATGGCTCTGATATGCTTCGCATGGGATTAGCAGAGAGTATGATGAAGCTGGGAGGAGCGAAGAGTGGAGATGTCAAGGGTGAAAATACAAACTCCCAGAACGGGACCCCACAAAATGACGGTGGGAACTCGACGGTTGCGCTCATGCTTTCAAGGTCATTTCAACTTCAAGATATGACAAATGCGGGCACCGATGCGGAAGCGAGTTTGGACCTTGACCGCTTCGCCTACCTTCGGGATGCAAACGCCATTCTTCCAGCAGATAACCAGCTCCGATTTTATGTGGCGCACCTTCACTATGTGATTCCAGACGCCTACGGCAGATGGGACCAGAAGAGAGCTGATGAGAGCGTGACGTGGTATACTATCCGTGGTGAGCAGCTGGGTGATGGCACCCAAACTTCTATGAGCTGGACAGACGCGTTTAACTTTCTCAACCCGGGGAAGGAGATGCTTCAGCAGCTTTGGAAAAATGACGAAGGCGAGTTCGTGTACAATTTCGATCGCTACGCAATCGTAGGGTGGCCAACATGTGAAGACATCGAAAAGACGCACGTCTATATGGGTGAATTCGCAGCAGCAGCCTCTGTGTTCATGGACAACCCCGTTGATATTGGCAGGCTGCGTTTGCTGCTAACGTATGAAGCAAACCAGATGAACCAAAATGTGGCCGGGATTCCATCGCAGATTGCTGCTATTGTTGCGTTGAATGACTTGAATGGAGTTGGATATTCCGGAGCGCCCGGTCTAGACTACGGAAGTCCAGCTCGGAAAAAAAGTGTTTCAGCTGCAAGCAAGGCTCCAGTGTCATTGGGCAGCTGCCAAAATCTGTGCAAGGCCATTATTGGCTCGAATGATGTGTCATTAGTGAGTGTCTTCTTCACGAAATTCTTCATACGATTGGGACAGAAGCGTGAGCTTGTTCCATGGCTTGCTGCTATCGTGCGCAAATTTGGGTGGGATGAAGTGAGTGAACCATTTACGCGCGCGTTTGATGGACTTCCATATTCGGTTAGTATGGGGTTAGCGTTGCAGCTGGCAGACGAACTTATTGAGAACCCTTCTCATCGGTCGGCGCTTGCAACCATCGCTGTTCAAAACGCTGGATATGCGTTTGCGACTTGCCCGGGGGAGCTTGTTTCTACGAGCGCAGTGGGCTTGCTCTGGAAGCACTCGATGGCATGTCCAAATCAGCAAGTTTTCCGCGATGTGGGAAACTTGTTTGCGCGAGTGGATGTGAAGCTTTGGGGGCCTATCGTGGACTCACTTGCGAAGTGTGACGCGGCTGCATCGAGGTCACCCGAACATTGTGAAATGTTACTTTCAATGGCTTCAACGCGTCGTAAATGGCTGATGGCGCAAGTAGCAGAAACTGAGAAACCGTTTGCATGGGAGATCCTCGACACGAACTTCATTGGCGCGGCTGGCATGGCAACCTTTTTAGAAGGACCGAACACATCGTATCAGGTTCGGTGCTTCAAAGGGGTGGACGACGCACATCGACGAATGGCAATTCTGCAAGAGAAAATTCGGGCTCCACTGAAGATGACGGTGGGCGGGCAAGGGCGAAACGCGTACGTGCTCGTCACCAAGCAAGCCGGCAAGTTCACGCAGAAAACGCAGGATATTCACCGCTTCAAGGCTGAGATCTACCAGCTCAACCATCTCCTTGCTGGCGGTGCAAGCACAGCTTTTGGTGCAGGCAACACCGCTGCGAGCAGCGCAAGAAACGTTGCGGGGACCAGTAACCTTGTTCGAGTCGGCACCGCTCCCGTTCCAACGGCTTCACTGAACATAACCAATGACAGCGCACCCACAGCAACGGGTATGAAGCGACCACGAGAAGACCCCGACGTCATTGTGATTGAATAGGCAACAACATCGTCTGGCATGCGTATATATCTACACTAACGATTCCATTAGCTTGAGTAAATGAAGTAACGGCGCGCATATTTGAACTCGGGATCTTAGTGAGGCTTTCGCGTTATCGAATCAAACAAAGAAGTTCATGAGCTACATGAACTACGGCCTCAGTTGATGCTACTTGGCTGCACACTGGAGCTTGAACTAAAGCTTCAGAGCAAGACAAATCACCGGTTGGTGACAACGTACGCGTTAATTAAATGAGGTAAGAGGGCTACGATGCTTTGCCATTTAGAGTGAATTCATAGGCAGTAGCATTCCTATTACTTCGTAGATAATGCGGAAACACCTCGTAATGTCTTCTGTGCTCAAAGGCATTAAGTTGCGTTTGATTAAGACTGTCTTGCCGGTTGATTCAACGCCCTTGTTGGCTCCCAGGTTTTTGATCAGCTTGTTTTGGGGGTAACGATCGATTAATTAATACTTCGAAGTACCAACACGTCCATTCTCTTGGCGAAACGAGAGATAACCAGTCTTCTCTGAATCTGAATCTGACGCATGCAGTCTACTACGAATCAAACTCACATTGGTAAAGTTGTGCAATCCACGATCAAGTTTTGAACTGAAAACCCACATTTCAACAAAACCTGCGTCACATTATATGAACGTGCCGCTAGTATGAAGCCCTGAGCAGGCAGTCTTTACTACATCATAGTTGCGTTACCAATCTCGAGCTGTTAGTTAGTCCAGCAGCACCTCGCACTAACAGGAAGTGTGCAAATGAATTATTATGATCAAATCGTAGTGAGTCACTACGCTCTGATTGGTCCAACATTAATTGGATTCTCCAACTTGAAGTCGCATTCCAAAAATCTCTGAACAATGGTGGCGACGTTCATCGGCCCTGCCGCTGTCGGGCCGAGCTACACGTTCCAGGAGGTCAACGAGCATCCCCGCCAGCTCTCCACCAAGCGCAGCACCTGCCAAACCATCAGCGACATCCTCTCGCGCGTCGTGGAGGGCGGCGACCAGTTCTCCTTCGGCGCCCCGGCTCACACAGTTCTGCCTTCGCTCCCGGGACTTTCCGTCTCAAATATCGGCCACGTTGCCCTTCCTCTTCCGATAGAAGATGCACCGGAGCTCATAAGTCAATGCACCCAAGTGCGGGACAAAGTTTGGGCGTTGAGACCCGACCAAGTGCAGCTAACAAACCCAGAATGGGACAAAGGACTCAGACTATTGTGCAAGCTAAGCGCAAGAAAGTTGGGCTACCAGGACGTGGAGTTACACCCAGAGCTGAAGAAGCTGCTGGTTTACGGCCAAGGCGGTGGCCTTAGTCTCGAGAAAGATACACTGGAGGACAGAGTAGCGGCGAGGTTAGTGGTGCAGCTGCCCTCCGACTGCACGGGTGGCAATCTCAAGATATCGGAAGAATCAGCGGGTGATCGATCTTGTTATGATTTTGGCAAGGAGAACGGAACTGCGATGTTTGTACCGTACTATGCCGTGTATGCTGCGGGCGCGTATCGTACAGTTGGGGTGGTGACGAGCGGGTATCGCCTAGTTCTGGTTTACTCGCTTTGTATCCCTCCTACTGCGCCTTTTGCCCTAGGAAAAACGATCGGCAGTTTGCTGCAATTGGAGCTCAGTGAAGCTCTTGGAAGGCTGGTGAAAGTGCAACGTGATGTTGATGAGAGTGGATTTGCAGTAGGAGATGATGATTCGGACGACTCGAACGCCTTGCTCGCGGTGAAGCTGACTCGGTTGTGCACGAAACAGAAATTTGAAGACGGTGGAGTTGACGCCCTTACGGGGAAAGACCGGGACCGTTTCCGCGTACTGCGCGCGTCGAACGCTCTCCTTCCACCGGGAGGGCAGTTGAAAATTTACGCCGTATGCTACCACTTGGAGATGGCCGGAGAACAACAAAGTTGGACAGAAAGAAAATGGAGGGTGCAAAATGCACTGGAATGGTACAAACTGGACGGCAGAATGCTTGGCATTGGCACCGAGTTTGCTTGGGGTAGGAAATTCAACTTTGTCAACCCGGACAAGCAGGCTGAGAAGAATCTCTACGAAGAATGTGAAGCCGATGCTGAGTTGAAGATCGACCGATTTGTACTTGTTGGATTGCCCGCTTCTGCAAGTCTTAAGAAAATAACTGCACTGATGGGAAGTACCGCCGCCGTGGCCTCTGTTGTGTCGGAAGATCCCATCGACATGGCATCCCTCCTTCAGCTCTTGAAATATGAAGCTGGCCATCAAGATGAACATCACGCAAGACTCACGTCCCATCTTGATTCTACGGGTTCACAGCGGCCAAAAGCCGCAGAACCCACCGCTGCCAATTTGCAGAAACCGAAAGTAATGAAACCCACCATTTCCCAAGATGCATGCGAAAAGGTTGCTCAGGCCATTATTGAGTTTGATGAGGCAACACTTGTCAAGGTGTTCTTCACGAAATTCTTCTCAATGCTGGAAGACAAGGTTGGGTTCGTCCCAATCCTCTCTGAACTTGTGAGGAAGTTTGGCTGGGCTGTCTGCGCTTCAATCATGGAAGTTATCAATGACCTACCACCTGAAGAAGCCATGGATCTAGCGTTGAAGTTGACCGAAATGTTTCACGACACCCCTGAAGCCCACACTGTTCTAACTGGTTGCGCGGTTGAAAACGCCCGCGCCATGATTGGCGCGACTTCCAGCAAGCTCCCGTCTCCTGGGAGTATTGCTTTGCTATGGAAACACACAGCGCGCTTGGAGAAAGCTGAAACCTTCGCTACCCTTAACCGTTTGTTTCAGCAAGTGGATGCTAAACTTCTGGGCCCGGTTGTGACTGCTATCTCCGAGTGCATCGACGAATCCAGTGCACCGGAACATCGTGGTGCCTTGGAGATCATCGCGCTCAAACGCCGCCAGTGGCTGGTTGACGAAATCACAAGGCTTAACAGGTTTACCTGGGAAATTCCGGTCTCGAACTTTCCAGATGCCGCTGCTATTGCTTCTTTTCTCGGCGGTCCCAACGTTTCCCTCTCTATCAAGGGGTTTAGAGGGATTGTGGATGCCCGTGCACGCGCAGAACTACTTCGACGGAAGATTCAGGCTCCACTCACAGTCACGGCTGAAGGTCGCGGTCGTGAGGCATTTGTGCGCATACAGAAGGGGGACGACGACCTGGCCAAGCGTAGGGAGATGATCCCAGTATACAAGCTCGAAATTAATCGTCTCGATAAGCTTCTGCGAGCCCAAGAAAGTGAGGCCAATGAAGACATCAACGACGAAAATGCCGACGTCGGGAACAGTACTCCAAGCACGTCCCTGATCGGGAAGAAACGACCTCATGAGGACGAGACAGATTCCAACACGATCGCGTAAGTGTTTTTGCATATCAATCGGTCACGCTTTGAGGCTTTAGGAATCTGATCGTTGAACTGCAGTACAAAAAAAACGAATGTGTTTTGGAATCGGCGTTAAACTGGCACTGAGCTGCTTACCACTGTAGCTCAACGACATCGTGTCCATAATGCAGAGCTGCAAACCGCCTTAGACCGTAGATCACTTCTCACGACAGCACTACGCGTTCCTACGCAATGCGAGCGGGGCTTGTGGTCGGGATAAGAGAGAGTTTCTTCAGCTCGGCTTGGCGTTTCTCCAGCTCTGCCGGATCCTCGAGCTTCTTGGAAGATTTTGTCATGATAACGACGATGCTGTCCCCAGTTCCGTGCATTCTCGTCGTGAATAAAGCGCTGTGGTTACGGTCGATAAACGAGTGGGCTGCAGCAGTATCACCAAACCCACGAACCACACGAATAGGCTCTGGCCCTTGTAGGAAAGCCTCAACTTCAGCAGATCCAGGGAATTTCGCATCGGGCATTCTCCACGTGAACAATTCACGGAGACGTGATATCTCGCTTTCCAGCCATCGCATACGGGTGGAAATTAACTGTACCAGTTCAAGATGGTCCTCTGAGGAGAACACAGCTGAAATGCACTGAGAAATGGCTTCGGTGGCTGGGCCAAGAAGACTGTCGTCCATTTGTTTGAAGATTTTCACCAGTGCCCTTAGTGCACACGTCTTGGGACATGATACCGCGCAACTCCATAGCAAGCCTACATGCTTGGAGGATGCCAACATTTTGACAGGAACGTTAACGGCCTGTTTCACTGCTAGCAGTGTAGCAGTATCTCGAAGTCGAGATCCGTCATCAAAACTAGCTGCCACTGCAAGCGCCAAAGCCATGCCATCAACGGGATCGAGACGCTCAATAGCTTGCAGAGATGGTGTGGTCGTAGTTTCCCACCCAAATACCCGTCCCAACTCCACAAGCGATGGGACGAGCTGTTCTTTTCGTTTTAAGCGATCGAAGAACTTGGCGAAGAAAAGCTTCATCAACTCCTTGTCTGCAGATAACGCTATCGCCTTGCATAGATTCTGGCAAAAATACAGGTACGGTGAGATGGGTTTCTCCTCACTTGCATCCACTTCTGTGCCCCTTGCCATCCCCATGAACTCCTTGAGCTTGAACGCACGGATTGGATCTTCAGCCAGCATAGCCATCAGAGCGCCGTTTTCGCCCATTATGTCGATTGAGTGTCTGACGTCAAGCGCGAGAGACCATCCTACGATGGCGAATGCTCTGTACTGGATCGTTTGCTCATCGAACTCTCCATCACGACGCATGTGCTTATTCCACAAAGTCCGTGGCCATATCTCGGTAGGATTCAGAAAGTTGAGCCGCTGTGTCCACGTTGGCGAATCACACAGCAACTTGCCTCCAGTCGAGAACCACACAGCCGACTCGGACGCATTCTTGAATTTCCACATGTGAAGTGCGTCGCCATGTACATTTCTCTCCAGCTGCGTTGTGTTCTCCAATTCGACGACGTTCAACTTCACTCTCCAAGCAAGAGGAAGCTGGTCATTGGCGCTTTCCAGAGCGTGAAACCAGCTTCGGTCGCCGCCCGTCAACACATCGCAGCCTCTATTCTCGAAGTCTCGATACTTGTCAAACTGGTTTGAAAGCAAGAGCGCGAAGGTCTCGTTCGACTGTGCGAGTCCCCGGACGACTTCACTTAATTCCGTCTGGTACAAACTTCTCATTGCCCTCATCCCCATCGGCTTCTTTTCCCCTTTCGGTGGGCACACGGAGTACACTAACCTCACGCAGTAGCCACTCTTGACCTCTTCCACCTCATACTCCGCTCCAGCGACGAACACGGTATAGCTTGGTCTGAAAGCCGCCCTACCTTTCCCCTCTCCAAAGTCAAATCGAAACGTCCTCCCTACATCCTCGTCATCAAACACTACGAAATCTCCTCCAGTGTGCAATGTGGGTAACTGCACCACAATCTTGGCAGTGACTCCTCGTTTCTCGTGGTCTGGGTCTTTGGTTCGATCGAGACGCCCCCCTGGGCCGTAGACCACCAGCTCCTCCAGCTTCACAATGAACACACCGTCCAGTCCCATTTGGCCGCCCAGCAACGCCCCCAACTCGGTCATTCTCTCGTCCCATTGAGGATTCTTCATCATGACCTGCTGTCCCGGTAGAGTCCATCGATTGACTCCGGTGGTCGACGCAATGGTCCGGTCTGTGAATCTCCTCGCGTGTTTGTCACTCAGAGGCGTTGGGATGGCGATTCCCCCCAGAACGGCGAGTCCCGGTAGCGCTGGGAGCAGCGGGTCGTCAATCTCGCCGAATGCAAACTTGCAGCGGTATATCTTTCCCAATATTTCCTGCAGCTGCAGGCGCAGATCGCCCTTTGGTTGGTAATTGTAGTCGCCTGGGTTACTCTCGAACGGCCAGAACTCGCGCTGCACGTCGTACGTCTCCACGGGCATACCGCGGTACCATTCAGGCAAACTCATGGCGCTAGATGGAAGATGTCCTCCTCCTCCTCGCCTTGTTCTTGGGTTTTCTCTTTCTGCTAGTGATTCACTTCGAAAAAAAATGGAGGTGCGTGATTGGTGCAAATCTGAAGGCGATGTTGAAGTCTCGGATTGGTTAAGCCAAACCGAGACTTGACCAAACGGGGGTCATTCGGTTGGTGTTGTTTTGCTGTCGCCAATTGCAGCGTCCAAGATGCTGCAGTAGTTTTACTAACCACAATACTACAGCCAGAAGTTGATCTAGGGATTGCGAACCGAATTTTGGTTTTTGGAATTCCGGATCGTGTTCCAGCCAATCAGAATGTTGCAGAGTTTTGAAAGAAATTACTGCGCCACTTGACAACTTCCAAGTGCAACAAGCAACTGCGGCATCTGACGCCATGTTTGCCAGCCCCAGCAGCAGCGAATGCCCCCCCGACAGTTCCAGATCACACCACAAGGGTTGCAAGTGGCCATTACAGTGCGTGGGCCAGCCAGACGAAGTTCTCCAACCCCAAGGCAAAGTCTGTGAGAAGATAAGCGAACTTTTGGCTCGAGCCTCGGAGCGTCCGCCCAATTCGTTCGGAGACGCCGCCCACCAGCTCCCCAATCTACCGGGATTGAACGTCCAAGACGTCGGTACTGTGTCACTACCAGTGGGTGACGAGATGGCGGCGAAATTAATGAAGCAGGCGACGGAAGAGCGTGACAAAGTTTGGGTCGTTTCTCCCGATCTGGTGACAATCAAGAACGAGGCTTGGAGCTCAGGAATCCGTACTTTAAGTCAATTGAGTGCTGTCAAGTTGGGCCTCGAAGGTGTTGAACTACAGCCAGAGTTGATAAAAATGGTGATCTATGGACCTGGAGGAGTGATTCCCAAGCAGCAAGACGTAGACGAGAACAACCACTACGTGGCGACACTTGTGGTGCAGTTGCCATCTGAATACACGGGCGGGAGGTTCGTCGTCTTTGAAGCTGGGGGTGGTGAACTTCGGTATGAAATGGGGACACTGGTTGGCACTGCAACTTTCATGCCGCATTATGTAGTGTACGACGCTGACTCGCCATGTTCTCTGGATGAAGTCACGGGTGGGTATCGCGTGGATTTGGTATACTCGCTAACGTTCCCTATGGATACCCCATGCTGTATGAGACGTCCTCATGATTGGCTTCTGTCGGAACTTGCAGCCGCTGTCAAGAAGTTGAGAGGGGGGCCCGATGATATTGACGTGGAAATTGATGGGCAGATGGGTACTGTGGAGAATGAAGAAAGCGACGGAGGAGATGCAGTCGCTCTTTTGCTGTCAAAGTCATGTACCAAGAGCCAAATTCAGCTTGGTGGTTATAAGGCGCTTTCCGGAGTCGACAAGGACCGGTTCGAGTTGCTCTTGGAGGTGAACACTCTTCTTTCAGCCGGCAAGCAACTGAAGTTGTACATCGCTCAGCTGCAGTCTTCAAAATCCCTCGGTAAGGGAAACGTGACGGATTCAGTTTCCTGGTACTCGATTCGCGGTGAGAAGATGGGGGGCAGGCGCACTTTGACGAAAAGGCTCAACTTCGTCAATCCAGATGAGGAGACGCTCGGTCAAATTTGGAATACTGGCGAGAGAAATTCGTTGCAGGGGGTGGAGCGCTTCGCGGTTGTGATGTGGCCATCATCCGCTGACATCGCGAACGCTCTCACGGTTATGGGTGAGGCTGAAGTTTTATCCATAATTGCGATGCACAGTTACATAAGCTCCATCACTCTTCAGAGGTTTTTGAGTGATCTTCATGGACTGGGCGTTGCAAATCGAGCGGCAGAACTCTTACTGGTCTGCCAAAAACTTGTCGGGGCCATCGTTGACTCGGCTAATGTGGCCCAAGTCGAGTCATTCTTGACGAAGTATGTTGCTCTACTAGGGGAAATGGAGATGGCTGATTTTTTGCCGTCATTTCTGCCCCTGGTGGCAACGTTCGGTTGGGAAAACATACGTGCTTTGGTACTGAAAGCCCTCGTGGCCCCGTCATATCAAGTTTGTTTGAAGCAATCCTTGGATTTGGCGGCAGTTCTCTCAGGTGACTCAGCGGCGCACACCGATATCGTCATGTTCGCCGTGGAGAGTGCTCGGTCGTGGTATCGTGTTTGGCCAGATGCGTTCGTATCGTCACCTAAGATTGTGTGTCTGGTGAAGAGTGCAGTTTCCTGCAAAAACCCTGCGGTCCTCGCCAACGTATCCAGAATGTTTGCAAACGTGGAAGCCAAGCACCTGGGACCCGTGGTGAAAGCTCTCTCCAGTTGCATTGACGCATCGGTTTTGCCAGGGTATCGGGGTTTGCTGTCTTCGATTGCTCGCGCACGCCGTCGCTGACTGATCTCTGAATTTGCGGACGCTTGCCAACCGTTTGCCTGGCAAGCCTTTGGCAAAGACTTCCCAGATTCTGCTGGAATTACGAAGTTTCTTGAAGGCCCGGAGCCCTCTCTGGTCATTCGCGGCTTCGTGAGTCTAGCGGCAGCTCAGGCAAGAGTTGATATGCTTCGGCTGAAAGTTATTGGATCAGTTCAGATCACGGCAAATGGACAAGGTACAGCAGCGTTTGTGCGCATACGGAAGCGCAACGGAATATTTGACGTGCACTACAAGGACTTGCCCAAGTTCAGGAAGGAGCTGACGCGTCTCGATCATATCCTGGACGAATCTTCAGTTGAATCGTTGCCGGGCAAGGAAAACCAGGGGATCAACGGCAGATCCTCCAGTATTGGGAACAAGCGCCAGCGTGAGGAGGATGTAGCCTGCGTTGCCATCGACTAGGCGTGCAAGTACTCGGAAGCACGTGCAACATTTCTCTTGGATGGATCAGCGCATCCCAGGTTTCTATATCGGCGATAATTTAAAAAACTACCACGTTGTTCTGGCACGATTGATTGTCGTGAGGCCGAACAACTGACATTGTTGACCGAAAGCTCCATGGCAAATGTCTTCTAGTATCGCAATAAGACGGCTAGGACGGCAACGTGCGCTGCAAGGATCGAATGAGCACAACCAGCTACACCGTCATGCTTATCTACTGAAGGTAAGGTCAAAACTTGGTCATGGCGAGTACTAGGAAAAATAGTTACTTCGAAGTAATAACTAAGATTACTGCAGAAAAATGTTGGCCGCAACCAAATCAACTTCACGAACCGAGCTGCCGTTTTGCCTACTCGGCATCATATTCTCCACCTTCGTCTCGAAGCCGCTTCCTTCCCAACGTGCTGCTGTCGTAGTTCGCGCCAATGTTGGTGGCGTTCACGTTTTCGTCCTGGGGGAGCTGCTCCGCCACAAACTGTCCGAGGCGATCAATTTCTGCTCGGTAGTTGGATACCTCCTTTCTGCGCGTGTCAAAATCCCCACCAGCTTTCAGTATTTGGACAAACGCCTCGCGACCGCGCCCTTCAGCCGTAATCTTGATCCGTCCCTTGAGTTTCTCACGTAGCAGATCGGCTCGGATCCGAGCTTCGCCAATACCGGAGAAGCCGCAAATTTTGAAAGTGGCGTCAGGCCCTCCAAGAAATGTCAGAATCTCGTCGGCGTCTGGGAAAGTCATGGATGCCATCTCCCACGTGAAGGGTTTCTTAGTGTCTTCGATCTCATCGATGAGCCATTGGCGACGAATGATGGCGACGGAGGACAGCGTAGCTCGATACTCTGGCGAGTTCGACTGGTTGACACATTTCAAGAGCGCATCCACCACTGGACGGAGGTCCTTGCCAGAAATTTGTTGGAGAAGGGTTGATAGGGTTGAAAAGGCTTGAGGGTCTTCGCACGCCATTGCATGTTTTATCAGCGCCACGATATTGGCTGACGAAGTAAATGCGTCAGCTTGGGATTTGCACCACATTCGAGCTTTCTTGATCGCAAACATGGCAAGGGTTGTTCGAGCCGCAGAGATGCCGCGAAGAGTGTCAGCCAGTTCCAGAGCCCGAGCGAAGCGAGTCTCGTATGCTTTCACGTCGATAGCGCTTAAAACAGTCGCGCTAATGTCGTCCCAGCCGAACTTGTCAACCATTGCGGGAACCCACAGGAGAAGTAAACTCTTCTCGTGATCTTTCAGCAGTGCCACGTACTTCTTGAACAAGGCTTCGACCAGCGAGACATCGCCCGACTCCAGTATAGCCCGGGCGAGCTTCTGGCAAAGCGGTAACAGCTCGCCCTGCTTCTTCGCCTCCTTGAGGTTTTGAGCGAAAACATGATGTCCACGTTTAGTTCCATCGCCTTTGAGAAGTTTTCTGAGTGTCGAAACGCTGATGAAGCTGTGTGCCATGATGATGGACATGGAAGGGATCTCCCCCATCAGAGAGAGGGCGTTTGCAATGTCGGCGGATGCAGGCCAGCCAATTAAGGCACAGCGCTCTACGGAACCCACGTTCGTCGGTCCAATCCCCCACAGTTGAAGCCGCGTCTCGTTGTCTGGGTTCAGGAAAATGAACGTCTGCGTCCAGGAGGTGGGCACCTTGCAGATCCACTGCCCGGTGATCGAGTACCAAGATGAGTCCTCGATCGCCTTGTTCAGGGCGGGGTCGTCATTCCAGAAGGGTGCCGAGAACCGAAGGCACGCGAGGTAAAAGATCAGCTGCTTGCCCGGCGGAAGCAGTGCGTTCACGTCTTTCAGCAGCTGCAAGCGGTCCTTCTCCAGTCCACCCAGAGCGTTTCCACCGTTCGTCTGAAAGTCTGTCTCCTTGTACGCTTTCGGCAATATTAGCGCTATCATTGCGTTCTCCTCACCGCTATCAGCTTCATCGTCCAGTTCATCATCTGCTTCGACATCATCCGGTCCTCCTTTCAGTCTGCCAATAGCCCGAGCCAGTTGTGCCCGAAGAAGTCTGCGGTCTCTGCTTCCACGATCGAACGGAACTTCATTGGGTACGCACAGCAGATACACCAGTAGCACGCAGTAGCCACTTGTGACCTCCTCCACAGCGCGAAACCCGCCAGCAGCGTACACCGCGTACTGAGGCTTGAATGGGGCAGTGCCGTCCACCTTCCCCATATCGTAGCGGAACTCTCCGTCTTCATCCCCGTCCTCCCTCACCACCACGTCTCCGCCCGTGTGCTCAGAAGGCAGCTGCACCACCATCGTGGCCACGCAGCGATCGGTCTCGGGCTCCTTCTGGCCGTCCACGAGGCCGCCCGCCCCCAGCACGAGCAACTTGATCAGCACGGGCTGCAGCACGACGTCCTTAAAGCCCAGGTGTTGGGAGCTCAGCTCGCTCAGCGTCCGGATGCCTGCGCTCCACTGCTTGTTCTTCATGGTCACAAGCTCAGGGGTCAACGTCCACACGTTCTGTCGGTCTTGAAGGGCTCGCTGCTCGATCTTCTGCGCCAGCTCCTCGCGCAGCGGCAGCGGCACGGAGCCCACGGCGTCTACGGCGAGGCCTGGTACGTCTGGCAGACAGGAGGCCACACCACCGAAGCTGAAGCGGCCCACGTCCTGCACTCGGCCCAGCAGCTCGCTGATCTCCTGGCAGGTCGCGCCCTTGGGCTGCGGCGTGGCATCGGGGGATCCCACGGGGTGGAAGGGCCAGCTGTCCTCGTCGCGGACGGCGTCGGTGTCGTCACTGCTGCCGCTGAAGCTGCTGCGCGGGTCGAGGCTCGACGCGCTCATGGCTTCTCCGGGTCTTGCTGGTCCGGCCGAAAATTGACGAATGCGGGCAGCTTCAATATCCCGCGCGCTTTTGTTGAAGTTGCGCGCGTCGCAGATTTTGGTGAATCACTACGCTGGTCCATAGTGAATCACTGATTAAAACGGAAACAGGTTGAGGTTAATCGTCTCGGCCAACAACTGCCACACACACAACACCTGCAAATGGTTTCCGCTGGTACGGATGGTAGAGTGAAAATTACCGCCGACGAATCGATAGTCAGCGAACTTGTCATTCCGAGGAAAGCGTGGTGCATAACGGGCAATACCAAATGGCTTAGGATCTGTGACTTGATCCAGAGGGCTATAGTTGAGCGAGCGCTACAGCGGCAGCAATATTAGTCAACAACATATTCCTCCTCCTCGTCTTCTTCGTCCTCGTCCGCCGCGGTAGCAGCCTGTGACCGCTGGTGCTCTGACGCGTTGCGACTAAACACGAAGCCGTAATGATGTCACCGTGAGAACCTTTCATATAAACCCGGTTGAAAGGTAATGTAAATATCGTACCTGCGAGCAATAATGACTTCCATCTCGACGTCGCGCTCCAAGCTGCTGAACGACAACTTCTGTGGGCAACCTGCACACCAATTGTCAGCCCCTATCAAACATCTATTGCAGGACTTAAACCGTCACATACCTGCAACTGGGCACTTCTTGCTGCGCTGCAAGTGCGCCTGAATGCCTTTCTTCGAGTACGAGTGGCCACAGCTCGGACTGCGCCACAAGCAAACAAACAAACCGCAGTTAGTACCCACAGAAACGAACCAACAGTAGCAGCGTTCCCCGTACTTCCTCATCGGGTCCTCCATCTCCATCTGCGTAACGGGGCAGATGGTGCTTCTCCTGCTCTCGCTTTCCTGGATGAACACGTCGTCGTCTCCATCCCCCACCAGCTCAATCTGCTCACCACCAATAGAAATAAAATACGTCAATACCAGCTCCATTACCAGGCTAATGCCCCCGCTCAACAGTCATCAGCCGTACCCCGGCCTTGTCGCAGAACTTTTTGTAGAAGTCGTGCTTGGTAGCGTTGATCCGCGGCTTGACCAGCGCGTCCTTTAGCAGCTTGTCGATCCGCTGCTGGTCCAGCGTACCGCTCTCCACCAGCGGTTCCAGTTTCTCCAACTGCGTCTTGTAGCGCGTGAGCTGCGTCTCCAGCAGCGCGAAGTCCTTGGCCGTCTCGTCCAGCTGCTGCTGGAGCTGCTCCTGGTCCTCCAGGTCCTTCAGGAACGCCGCATTGTTACACAGTGAGTCCACGCCCTCGATCGTGTACTTGAGCATCTCCAGGTGCTGCTTCTTGGCCGCGTACAGCGCCATCTTGAGCGCGCTGGGCAGCGCCTGCCGGATGTTGGCCTCCAGCTCCGAGTCCATGGTCAATATCAATCAAAAGTGACTGCAAAAAGCGCGCCAAAGTGTCGGAAAAATATATATAAATTGGTGTGTAGTACATCAAAATATATTATGTTGCTGAAAGTTGCGCTTGCAGAAAGAGCAACGCAAGCGGTTTCCGAGCCATTTTCCGTATCTGAGAGAAAGCAGCATGGCGTTCGATGCGGCGGGGGCCGCGAGTCTCGAGCAGTTTACGCTACTGGCCAAGAACGCGCGCGGCAGAGCGTGCGTGGCGCTGATCCAGCAGGTGCTGAGCAACAAGAAGCTGTTCGTGTTCCGTGAGCTGCTGGACATGCCCAACGTGGAGGCGCTGCAGCAGTCCGAGTACAAGGAGCACTACGAGCTGCTGCGCATCTTCTGCTTCGGCACGTACAGCGACTACGTGGGTGGGTGGAACATATTTTGGGTTTTATTGTTGTGAGTGGATTCACTGTGGACTGACGTGGTGGGTGGATTTGTTTGCAGCGCAAAAGGAGACGCTGCCAGAGCTCACGCCGCAGCAGGTGAACAAGCTCAGGAAGCTCACGGTCGTGTCGCTCGCGCACAGATTCAAGGTGGGGAGAAGTGGGTGGTTTATGTGGGTGAATGGGCGGACTGACAGGATAGTTGTTGGTTGGTCAGAACATCCCGTACGACACGCTGATGCAGGATCTGGGCGTGTCGACCGTGCGCGAAGTGGAAGACATCCTCATCGACACCATTTACTCCGTACGAACGGCAGTCAACTGGAATAGAAGGAGATGGGGGTGTCGCACTTACATTGCTGCTGCTTGTAGGGTTTGATTCAAGGCAAGCTGGACCAGAAGTCACTTTGCTTCGTCGTCAAGTACGCGGTTGGTCGCGACACACACCACGAGGACATCGACGACATGATCCAGAAGCTCACCAACTGGAAGGCGCAGTCTGCCGAGATCTGCGAGAAAATCAACACCATTCTCAGGTACGGAACACCGCGGGATACGTGGGTTTCGCCCTTATAACGTTTCTGCAACGTGTACATATACAATACCAGTCTGGCGGAGAAGCAGGAAGACGACGAGCGAAAGAGGGAGGACGACATCCGTGCCAAGATGGCTGCTCGTGCGACTGAGCGTGGCAAGGGCTTCGCTTCTAGCGGCGGAAACTTCCGTCCGGGCGAAGAGTTTAACCTCTACGCTGACGCCGGACCGCGACGAGGGTGAGCCAAACTATACTTGTTCGTGCCTGCCGAAGCTATGTGTGCTGACGATATCCGTGCTGTTTTGGTTTTGTGCTGGTCGTCAGGGCGCCGTCCAAGCAGCGCATGCACTCGATGGGCCGTAAGGGCCGGATGTAACCGCAGCAGAATTGCCACGCTTATAAGAACAGTCTCGACCGACCCATGAGGCCTCGAAGCCAGGCCCACTTTTGATTGATAACGACGTTCTTGCTTGTCTGCTGATGTTGAAGTGGCACCGGTCGGTCAAACCCGCAATTACAGCCAATCCCGTGTCTCCATTTTGAATTTCGGCCACTTGGTCTCAGTATCGCCACTTCCAACCGTTTGAGCGTCATGACGCCTCCCAGCCATGGCCATGGCAGCAAGCGCCCCATGCACGCGCAAGCAAGCGGCGGCTTCAAGCCCCACAAGAAGCACCACCAGCTGCAACGCCGCCCCAACGCGGCGGTGTCGGAACTGCAGCGTACGCGCCAGCGTCTGCCCATCTACGCGCACCGCAGCAAAATCATCGAGGCCGTGAACGGCAACCAAGTAGTGATCCTCGTGGGCGAGACGGGCAGCGGCAAGACCACGCAGATCCCGCAGTACATTTGGGAGAGTGACCGTGCCCATGCTCGTGTAGCCATCACGCAGCCGCGTCGTGTGGCCGCTATCACCGTGGCCCAGCGCGTGTGTGAGGAGGCCAACCGCGGCCCGCTGGGCGAGGGCGTGGGCTACTGCGTGCGCTTCGACGACACGACATCCAAAAACACACGACTCAAGTTCATGACGGACGGTATGCTGGTGCGTGAGGCGTTGCTATCGCCCACGCTCGAGCGGTACTCGGTGGTCGTGCTGGACGAGGCCCACGAACGTACCCTGCAGACAGACATCCTGTTCGGCATCGTTAAGCGCGCCATGCGCAAGCGTAAAGACCTCAAGGTAGTGGTCATGTCGGCCACGCTGGACGTGGCTCTCTTCCGGAGGTTCTTCGAGGACTTCAAGCCGAATGTGATTCAAATTCCCGGCCGCATGTTCCAGGTCGACGTCTTCTACACAGCCAAGACGCAGCCTGACTACCTCGACTCGGCCCTCGTGGCCGTGCTGCAGATCCATTTGGATGACAAGACGAGCAACGGCAGCATCCTGGTGTTCCTGACGGGTCAAGAAGACATTGAGACGCTCGAGACGCTGCTGGAAGAGTACGCGCGCTCACTGCCCGCTGACGTGCTGAAGCTCATGGTGTGCCCGATTTTTGCCGCAATGCCGCGTGAGCAGCAGATGAAGGTGTTCGAGCCGGCCCCCGCGGGCGTGCGCAAGGTCATTCTGGCCACGAATATTGCCGAGACGTCCATCACCATTAATGGGGTCCGCTACGTTGTGGACACTGGCCTCGTCAAGCAGCGCTCATTTGTTGCGTCGAGCGGCATGGAGATGCTGCAAACCGAGTCAGTTTCGAAGGCACAGGCTTGGCAGCGTACGGGTCGTGCTGGTCGTGAGGCTCCTGGTATTTGCTACCGCTTGTTCCCCGAGGAGACGTTCGAGCAGCTTCCGGAGCGTGCAATCCCAGACATCCAGCGTGTGAGTCTGGAGGTCGTGGTGCTGCAGCTGAAGTGCATGAACATTGACGACGTTCTGGGCTTCGACTTCATTGAGAAGCCGCTCAAGACGTCTCTGATCAAGGCTCTTGAGAAGCTGTACGCTTTGGGCGCCCTGGACAACAAAGGCAAGCTAACGACGCGTGGTCGCCAGATGGCTGGCCTGCCCGTGGAACCTATGTACGCTGTGATGCTGCTGAAGGCGACAGAGCTTGGTTGTGGCGAAGAAGCGCTGAGTGTTGTGGCCATGCTGTCTGTTGAGTCCATCTTCTACTCTCCGCGCGACAAGAAGGCCGAGGCGGCGCAGTCTCGTGCCCGGTTCGTTGCGTACGAAGGCGACCAGATCATGCTGCTGAACGTGTTTAACGGCTACACTCAGTGCGGCGCCAAGCAGCGCAACAAGTGGTGTCGCGACCATTACATCAACCACCGTGCCATGTCGCGCGTGGAGAGCGTGCGGCTGCAGCTCAAGGGGTACCTGGAGAAGATGGAGCTGCCCATCCAGTCGAGCTTCCCGGACATCGACCCGCTGCGGAAGAGCATCGTGGCCGGCTTCTTCCTGAACACCGCCATGCGATCAGTCGCCGAGGGCCTCGGTGGTTCCAAGACGGCGTACAAAACCATGTGCGGCCGCTCGGAGATCGTCAAGGTGCACCCGTCGTCGTCGCTGTTCATGCGCAACCCGCCGCCCAAGTGGGTGGTCTACAACGAGCTCGTGTTCACCAGCAAGCACTACATCCGGTCGGTGCTCGTGATCGAGAAGGAGTGGCTCGTGGAGCTGGCCCCCAGCTTCTTCGCCAAGAAGAACGGTGTCGACAAGTAGAGCAGCAGTAGCAGAGCAAGATAGATAGAAGCAAATGCGCCACCATGTTGAAGCCGTTTGTAGCCATGTTAAAGCTCATTTGTGTGAACCACACGAGTCTTGCTTTCTTGCCTTTTGTATGTACCTTCAAGACTCAATTATCTCAAACTTGCCACGATATGATTGGCTAATATTCATCAAATATCTATTTTCGAAGGTCCAAGCCATTGGGCGGTTGGCCGCCAATCGATTGGCCCCGACCACAGCACTCTGTCGTCTCGTGACGCCGCCCACACCTTCAGTCCCTCGCTCGTTCAATTCATCCGACTGGTACGTGGGGCGCCTTCCGAACGTCGTATGCCCTCGGCCCCCAGCCTCCGTGTCCCTATGACAGCCCAGCCAAGACAGGAGAGAGAGAGAGAGATGCAGCTACAGCTACGCCACCCAAGTCTTCGCAACTCAGCTCACACCGTAGACACAGGCCCATACTCGGAACACTACAGCAACGCTCTCTCTCTCTCTCCTCTATCTGGGGCTTAAACAGGGAGCACTGGCAGGCCCGGTTGAGGACTAACGCATACAGCATTGAGTACTCTGTACTATGGAGCAGGTATACTGACTTTATGGCTGGTTGTTGCTACGCAGAACCTCGTTACAATGGTCGCTTCCGCCGGTCAGCCTACTCGTCTCTACGTCAAGGGTGTGTTCCTTGGCTACAAGCGCGGCCTGCGCAACCAGTACTCGCACACGGCGCTGGTGAAGATCCAGGGCCTGACGGACAAGAAGGACGTGGACTTCTACCTGGGCAAGAAGATCGCCTACATCTACAAGGCCAAGTCCCTCAAGAACGGCTCGCAGTTCCGCGTCGTCTGGGGCAAGGTGATGCGCGCCCACGGCAGCAACGGTGTCGTGCGTGCCAAGTTCGCCAAGAACCTGCCGGCCGAGGCCATCAGCAAGAGCGTGCGCGTCATGCTGTACCCGAGCCGCGTGTAAGGAGCTCCGGGCGACTTTAAACTCGTGCGTCCTCAGCAGCTTTGGTAGCCAATGACAACGAAGAGGGATTGTGACAACACACTTGAGCGGCGTTGCCTTCCTTTTTGCTTGACTTCCTACACCCCTGCTTCGCTTCCACATGAACAGAGCCGTAACCGTGAGCAGGCCGCGGTTGTTGCTTCCTATTGATGCTTGACAGCCTTCGTGAAAACGAGTTGACGGTTAACTAACGAAAGTTGTTGTCAGGAAGAAAGCTTTTTTAAACTGTTTGGAAGCAAATTTTGTGGTGGCATGCGTCTTTCGGTCAGTGGCGAACACCCTAGTGGTTGTCAAAGCCAATTGACATGCAATGTGCATTTTCACAGACAATCAGCTTAAAATTTAGCGATGATAACTATTGACGCAGGCAACGAACACCTCGGGGAAAGCACCTTACTTATGGTATTAACGACGAAATCGAACGAACGTGGGCGCGACAACACATACGAAGCAGCAGGGTAGTTCTACATCTCGAACTCCTCATAGTGCACATCGAAGATGCCGGCGAAGTTGGAGGCCTCCGTCTCCACGGCGTGGATGAGACCCATGGGGCCTGATACCCACGTGCCGATGCCGGTGATGTTGACGGCGAAGTTGTGCGACTGCTCCTTGACGACCTCGTTGAACAGCTCCTTGACATTCAACCGCGAGCGACTCACGGGGTGGTGGAACTGGACCTCCTGGCCGTCGAACGAGAGCGAGTGCGAGTACTGCGACTCGCCAAGGTTCGCCCCCGTCTCCTGCGGGCCGTAGCTACCAAGCGTGGGCATGAGGCGCGACTTCTCCATCCGGCTCATGGACCGCGGGGTGGGCTCCGTGAAGACCACAGCCCAGCCGGCAGCAGCCCCAGCGATCATGATGAGAACCTCCACGACGCGCTGCACTGGCCACATGTTCTGGTTGACGCGCAGATAGCCCAGAATCGGGTAGTTTAATCGAATGAGGAACAGGCACCAGAAGCTGCACGTGAACGTGACGAAGAACAGCAGCATTTGACGGGGCACCGAGCGCGACGACTGGAAGAACGGCCGCGTGGGGACCATGCTCGTGTCGTCCATCGGTTTGAGCGTGATGCCGTTGGGGATGTCCACGCCGCCCAAGTGCTGGTCTCCGGTGAAGCACAGACGGACCTTGAACTTGACGTGGTCCGGGTCGTACTGCTCAATGGCGTCGAGAAGAGGTTCGAACTCGTGGAAAATGCCGATCTCGCGCGACGTCCAGTGGAAGTAGACCTGCGTGAACTCCATGTTGGGGTCGTTGTTGCGCATGCAGTCCAGGATCTTGCCCACAATGCTGATGATGGGCGTCGCGCCGATGCCGCCAGCGACGAACACGAGCGCCGGGTAGTGCTGGAAGTCGTCCGACATCTTGCCGTAGAAGCCGTCCACGTAGATGAGCGGCATCTTGCGTTCCTCACGCGCCTGAATGGCCACCGCATGCAGCGACTTGGTCCAGTTGCCAATGTTTTTGACGTGCACCGTGAACGTGTCCTCGTACTCGATGGGCGACGAGCTGATGCTGAACGGATGCCACTGCGTGTGCGACAGCAGCGGGATGCGCAGGTACACGAACTGGCCGGCATGGTAGTGGCCCGACTTGCCCGGGGAGCGACGGAAGACCAGCCGCGTGATCTCTCCGGGAATGGCCTCCAGGTCCACGACCTCGCACGGCATGCGGCTCTGGCTTCGAGCCAAGATGCGGTGCATGACGTAGAGACACACGGCCGGGTACATCCAGATGACGAACTGCGAGAAGTGCAGCGCGCTGAAGAACAGCACCAAGATGAAGAGGTGGTGGCAGTAGTAGAACACGTCGTAGTACTTGCGGCGGATCGGGCTCAGCGACGTGACGCCGATGACGAGGCAGCAGAGCAGCGCCAGCTGGCCGCAGAAGTTCTGGAAGCGCGCCTTGCCCTCCGTGCCGTAGTCGCAGTCCAGACACGGGAAGGCCGAGGCGATGAACGTGCCGCTCTTGAACCACGCGTAGTAGTACGGGATGGCGTGCAGCGCCACCATGGCCACGGTGAAGAAGCCGATCCAGCGATGGTACTTGATGGCGTGCGAGTAGTCAATGCCCATGGAGATCATCCAGAACGAGTTGCGCGTGGCGGGGATGAGCAGCAGCGAAAAGCACAGCACGGCGTTGAAGCCGAAGACGAGCCCCACGAGCCGGAAGACGGACGCGGCGTCGGTGGACTCGGCCTCGACGAGGTCGTCGTAGTTGCGCGAGAAGACGGCCGAGAACCAAATGGCGTTGAGCCCCAGGAACACGAGCGTGCAGATGGACTCGGCGTACGAGATGTTGATGGTGCCGACGAAGATCTTGCGCTTGAGGAAGCGCATGATGGTGCGGTGCGCGCCCGTGGGCACAGGCGGCAGCGCGTCTCCCAGCGCGAGCGCCATGCCGCCGATCATGAAGGGCAGCCCGATGAGCACGTAGTTGACGAGGAACTCGACGATCTCGCGGTGGCCGCCCACCCACTGCGAGTCCTCCACGGTGGACCCAAACAGCACGTAGAGCTGGTAGCGGAAGCCCAGGCGGTACTCAGGCAGCTCGTGGTAGATGATGGCGAAGACGACGACGGCGGCGCAGATGCCGACGGTCAGGAAGGGCCACGTCTTGTACGTCTTGTCCACGGGCGTCCCGTACACGAAGGGCGTGGCGAGCTGCGACGGCTTGCCGGCCATGTTGGTGCCACTCACGCTGAGCGCGAAGAACTTGCTCTCGCCGCGGCTGCTGTCGTTGGCGGTGCTGTAGCCCGGGGGCGGCTGGCGCAGGTCCAGCGAGTCCGCGGGCGAGTCCAGCACGTTGCTGTCCATCGAGAGGTTCACCATTGTGGTGCTGTGGTCGTCCGGCGGTCCGGCGGGTCAAAACGCGCAGTGGTGAGGCGGGGGCGGAAGCTGGCGGGACGACTGCCAAGCGGAGAGTTCGTGACTGCTCCTGCGTGGGAGCGGAAAGTCTGGCGATGTAGAAGCGCTCGTTAACGAGACAACAGGGCGACTGGGGCTTCGTGATCGGACAAAGCTAGCGAGGAGGACTTGTGCTGGTCGCGGAGCAATTCCCGAACTGCAGCCGTGTGGCTCCAGCTGGGCCAGGCAGATCGCATGATGGCCAGCGGCCTTTTCCAACGGTACACGGAGAGTCAGAGGCTTGAGTTGGAGTTTGTATTGAACCCCCTAGCCCGCGCATGAACCAACCAGCCGCTGCAAGCGAACTTCCTCCCCATCGTTTGGGCGGTACGGGCGCTCGCTGAGCTGAGCTTTCATCTCGATCGCTTTCATCGATCGCAACGAACTCGAAGGCGCACAGTCGATAATACTGAAGTACAACGTGGTGGTTACCTTAGTTACTAAGTTAGTAGTAGCGTAGCAAACAAGGACGAAGCAGACAAATTGCCGTCTTTGCGTAAGGATAATGTTTGCGTGAGGATAATGTCAACTGCGAGCGATCAGATTTTGGCTTCCTCTTGCTACCCCGTAATAACGCTCGTTTAACAACGCAGTCGTGTATCCTGACCAGTTTTGCCTTGCATGAAATCGAGTGTGGTTCAGTGTCTTCGAGTCGTGCTGGCGTCTTTCAATGGAGCTCTGAAAACTCGTTCTCATGGCTCATTCATCATGCAGCGAGTGATAGCAACGCACAATGAGTCGTGCCTTGCTCTTCTGCAGTAATGTCTTTTTGAGGAAGATGCCGCCGATCCATTGCTGCAGAATTTGGGTAGCCCTGGGATTCTGTACGACTGGTTTTCCTGTCGCCCAAGAGCGCCAAGGGCTGCTCTTTTTAAAGAGTTAGCGCAGCAAGCAGTGCAGCATGATACATATACGATGCAGCATCGGGTGACCACGGCTGCGGCCGTGAGCGATCGCTCACGGCCGGCACGTGGGGTGATCACCAACAGCATCAAGCACAGCACAAGATGGAGAGTTTTCCGCTCTGCACATCTGCACGAAAGAACGAGCCCAGTCTCCAAACCTCTAAAATTCCTTGCCTCTCCAGAGGTTCCCCTTCACCACCGCATGCAAATCGCCGGCGAAAAAAGCGCTTTTTCGTGTTGAGGCCTTGCTTCTACCTACTACAGTATCTCGCACACCAACTCTACACAATTGGTTCCGCTGATCATGAGGACGCGCGGCTCGACGGCGCCGCCGAGTCCACCAGCTCGAGGTGATCAAGATGTGGAAGAACAAGAAGAGGAAGATGAGGACGACATTCCTCTGGCCAGGATTCTCCAGCGTCGACGCGCCTCCAAGCAGCTTCATGAGGCCAGCGGTGGGCGCAGCAGCACTTGACTTGCCTTGATCTTCCTGTCTCTGATATGCTCGCAACTCGCTGCAGCCTCGCGACGCAAGGTTCGCGCCAAGAAGGCGGNGTAGCGTAGCAAACAAGGACGAAGCAGACAAATTGCCGTCTTTGCGTAAGGATAATGTTTGCGTGAGGATAATGTCAACTGCGAGCGATCAGATTTTGGCTTCCTCTTGCTACCCCGTAATAACGCTCGTTTAACAACGCAGTCGTGTATCCTGACCAGTTTTGCCTTGCATGAAATCGAGTGTGGTTCAGTGTCTTCGAGTCGTGCTGGCGTCTTTCAATGGAGCTCTGAAAACTCGTTCTCATGGCTCATTCATCATGCAGCGAGTGATAGCAACGCACAATGAGTCGTGCCTTGCTCTTCTGCAGTAATGTCTTTTTGAGGAAGATGCCGCCGATCCATTGCTGCAGAATTTGGGTAGCCCTGGGATTCTGTACGACTGGTTTTCCTGTCGCCCAAGAGCGCCAAGGGCTGCTCTTTTTAAAGAGTTAGCGCAGCAAGCAGTGCAGCATGATACATATACGATGCAGCATCGGGTGACCACGGCCGGCACGTGGGGTGATCACCAACAGCATCAAGCACAGCACAAGATGGAGAGTTTTCCGCTCAGCACATCTGCACGAAAGAACGAGCCCAGTCTCCAAACCTCTAAAATTCCTTGCCTCTCCAGAGGTTCCCCTTCACCACCGCATGCAAATCGCCGGCGAAAAAAGCGCTTTTTCGTGTTGAGGCCTTGCTTCTACCTACTACAGTATCTCGCACACCAACTCTACACAATTGGTTCCGCTGATCATGAGGACGCGCGGCTCGACGGCGCCGCCGAGTCCACCAGCTCGAGGTGATCAAGATGTGGAAGAACAAGAAGAGGAAGATGAGGACGACATTCCTCTGGCCAGGATTCTCCAGCGTCGACGCGCCTCCAAGCAGCTTCATGAGGCCAGCGGTGGGCGCAGCAGCACTTGACTTGCCTTGATCTTCCTGTCTCTGATATGCTCGCAACTCGCTGCAGCCTCGCGACGCAAGGTTCGCGCCAAGAAGGCGGCACGACCGCCATTGCTGAGTGACGTCGGAGAGCGCTGCGTGCTGGAGTTTCTGCCCGTGGTGCCCGACCGCCTGCGCGCCGAGTGTGTGTGTCGGCGCTGGCGCCGCCTGATCCGGGACGAGCTGCCGGTGACCGAGCTGGACTTCGGCCAGGTCGCCGTGCGGCCACAGCTGAGACGAGACGTCAGCACCATGCTGGAGCGCACCAGTCAGCAACTGACGCGGCTCGTGCTGCCCGACATCACGCTAGTCGACGCGCACGTCGAGCTGATCGTGCAGCAGCGGAATCTCCGCGTCTTCCGAGCGCACAGGTGCGAGTTGGTTTGCCAATGATGCTGTGGCCAGATGCGTTCCTTTCTTATCGTGGTGACTGGTGCGAAGGATGCAGAAGAAACACATCTTCAACATCCTCAGGCAGTGCCCCAATCTCAAGGTCGGGCGACGCGGCTGTAGATGGACTTCGGGTAGTTGGCTCAATGCGCACGTGTGTTTCGTGCAGACTTTGGAGCTGCTGGATTGCCGAGCGTTGACGCTGAGCGGGTGGCCGCGCGACGCGGTGCCGCTGCGCGAAGTGTATCTCAACGGATGCAACTTCTTCACCAACCAAGCCGCGCGCTCGCTCATCAAAGGCTGCGGAAGTACGCTTGAGAAAGTCACGTTCACCGGTGCGCACAAGTTGGTTGCTTGTGTGGATACACACCGCCGAACCTGCTGCTGATGCTGCTGTGATTCGCTTTTACAGAAGCCACGAGTTTGGATTCCCAGGTCTTCAGGGACCTCGCCAGGCACTCGCTGAAGCTCCAAGAGCTGACAATCAGGTGTGTAGATTAGCCCCATCCAATGCGTACATTTCTATCGTAGCTGACGCTTGCCTTGTCTTGAGCAGCAATTGCAACTCCGTCAGGCTGCGCGATCTCCAGACCTTGATGGAAGGACTTTGGGGGTCACTGCGCTGGTTGGACCTGTCCTCATGTCGAGGAATTTCATCCTTTCCAGTCTGTTACGCTGCTTATGCTCAAGTGAAGCATGTCAACTCTGTAACTCACTGGGTCTTCTGACGCACGTTGGGCAGGATACGACAAGCTTGCCTCAGCTGCAAGTTCTCATTCTGGATAAGACCAAAATCAACGATGTCGGCTTGCAAGCGATCTCTCAAGTCGCTCCGGCATTGCGCTATCTTTCATTTCAGGTACGCGTGCGTTTGCTGGTGCAGCTAGACGACTCTCTACTAAACCCCAGCGAACTGTTGCTAACATAGGACTGCCGGGCCATCTCGGACGATGGAGTTACGGCCCTTGCAACGTCCGACACTGCGGCGGGGTGCACAAACTTGGAGCTTGTCGACTTGAAGGTTCGTTTTGAAGCATGGCGGGGTCCAACGGCAAGCCCCCTCTCATCATTAGGTCGTGTATTACGACTCCTTAGGGCACGCCTGTGACTGACATCTCGCTCGAGGCTCTTGAAGCTCAGTGCCCTCGTCTTCACTTGGTGCGTGTTGACTCATGCCGGTCTATTTCCCGAAAGATGAGGCGAAAGTACAACGAGCGTGTTCATCGCATCCTGGCTGGAGGCAAACTAAGCAAGTGTGAGCGAATCTTTGCTGAACGAAAGAAGATCGAGATGATTGATCTCAACAAGAGCGACAGCGAGTCCGACCAAGAGTCTGCAAGTGACCAAGATGGCGAGGACTTTGTCATCGAGTTTCGGCGGAGCGGAGTTTCGTACAGAAGACGAAGCTAAACCGCTAAGTGCTGGATTGCCCACCCAACAACGTTGAAGTGAAGCAAGACGACAAACGTAAAAGAAAACGCGGATACCGCGTGTTTGAACGGGCTCCGAAGACGACGAGGGTAGCTTCATGGTTTGTTTCCTCGAAACGGAACGGAACTGGAATGGGCTGCATTTGTGTTAATACCCCTATTCCCACCAGCCTCTAGACGCAAACAGCAGATTGCACTTAGAAGCGGAGCTTCTTGAAGAAGAAGCTGACACCAGCAGCCTTCTTCTCCGACTTGCACGCGGCCTGGTTCAGGTAGCTGGACAGGAAATAAAAATCAAGCAACGTCAGCACTACAAATACTGTGGTTGTACCAGGATTGGCGGGTGAGACGTACCGCTCCTCGAACACCTTCTTGATGGTCTTGCGGGACTCGACGCGGGTCTCCGGGTTGGCCAGCACCTCGTCGTCAAGGACCTTCTTCAGGTCGATGTCGGCAACGTAGCGGGTGGGCATGATGTGGTTGTAGTTGACGTACTTGACGAACGGTTTCACCTTGGAGCGCTTCTTGAGCTTGTTCTTGCCCATGGTGCGCGTCACCTTGCGCGGGTAACGGTCAATGCCGGCAACTGAAAGGGAAGATACACACAACCACGTCAGTGTTCCTGCTTCCGGGTATTCCTGATCCTGTAGTAGAACATCTGTATGCTGCGCGTCGTACCGATGGCGTGGCCGAACTTGCGGTCACCACGGCCCTCGTCGTAGGTCTTCACCACGATGGCCTTGCGGCCAGCGAAGCGGCCGTTAAGCAACACAACAACCTTTCCGTTCTTGACACTATACAATACAGAAGCAGCACATATACGTGCGTCAGTTCTCTGTCTAGTGGTGCCTGTATCTCTGTCGCGGCGCCTGTCGTTGGTGCTTTCTCCAGATCTGTACGCCTCCTGAGAGTACGAGACTCCGCGGCCCGACCCGTCCTGGCCCAATTTGTCCACGCCGCTTTATCCTCCTCCTGGGTGGCCAAAGTCCCGCCCCGTGCCAACGCAGCAGATCCGGAGCACGCACCAACGACGGACGCTGCTGTTCGAGCTGCCTGTCTAGCCCGCTTAGCTGGCTGATCCATTCACTTACATGCCCATGTTTGCTTTTCTTGGGAGTTTTGGTGCAGTTCCGTACTGCTGGCGGCTCAAGCGGTCCCTGGGCTAAAGCGCTTGCCAGGGCCAACCAATCGTGCGATCCCGCTGCTGATTGGCTCTTTCCCCCCCATGCCTCGGTCCGGCCGCAGCATCGGCGGTTCACTGAACCGCGCTAGGGTAAGGGGTAGGCCGAACCGCGCTTGCAGCGACATTCGGCACACCTTCTCGCGACATCACATGTGCACCACACCAAATATATCGGCAAGTTGCAGTTGCACCATCACTCTGCATTCTGCACCCGCACGCGGCGAAGCTGCGCCGCTGTCGTTGCTAGTGCTCCCTCCGTGCGGCGCGCGCCTTACTCAACATGCTGCGCTTCGACAACGCGTGATCGCCATGACGAGCAGTTTCAGCCCCGCGATATAAATAGGGGGAGGCGATTGCTGTGGGCTCAGTCTTCAGTTGCTGCCGGCGGGACTCGCGCCATGATGATGTTCTCACGGGCCAACGCTGCAAGCCGCTCGCCCGTGGTGCAGCACCAGGCCTTCCGCAAGCTGACGGAGATGATGCACGCCAGCTCGGAGAACCAGAGCTGCGCCGACTGCGCGTCGCGGCTCAACGACTCCATCTGGGCCAGCACCACCGTCGGCGCCTTCCTGTGCATCCACTGCGCGGGCGCGCACCGCAAGCTAGGCGTGCAGCTCTCAAGGGTCAAATCGTTGCACCTGGACACGTGGACGGATGAGGAGGTCGCGGCCATGAAGGGTGGAAACAAGAACGTCAACGAAGTGTATAGCAAGCATCTCGACAAGTGGCTGGAGGTGGATGCAGCGCTCGGGCTGCAGCCCAATACGGCCACTGATGTCCGTGAGAAGTGTATCCGCGCCAAGTACGAGGACAGGCAGTTCACGAAGCTGCCGCACTCGTTCGCGGCGAGTGAAGAAAAGAACCAGGACAATCCAGAAAACCCGGAGGAGTCGACGCCTTCGAACTCTTCCGGTGGTCTGGCTGAAACACCAACTTCGTCGTCTCAGGGATCCCCTGCAGGACCAAACCAGCAGCGAGGTCCTGGCCAGAAGGTTCAAAGCCCAGGACCCGCCGTGGTGAAGCCGGGCAGCGTCGTGGAAGTGACGAAGCGCTTCCTCAACTATTTTGTTGTCGTGGGTCGTGGCGCATTGATCGCCGACCAAAACAGTAAGTACTGTTCTTAGTGCCTGCAATATGCTTTTCTACTTCATTGGAATTCATGAGTTTGCGCTTGTTGAATTGCAGTTGAGAAGACGAAAAGCCCAACTGAGATACGATTCCTCCCAGCTGTGCTTGATACGTTTCCCGACACGTATGGGGACTGGCCTCTGCCAGCACATATAGCCGAGTTCGCATTCCCCGAGGGGTTTGTACTCAGCAAGTCCTACGTTGCACCTGTATTCTTTTCGTTTGTTCTGACGAACGTGAGCGGTGTCAAGATTTACGCCTGTGCGCTGAAGTTTTACGAAGAACTGCACCCACTGGAAGTTGTATCGTTGATAGCACCGCACTATCACCGCCAACGCCACCGTCGCAGACCTTCAAATGGACCACACCAGCCTGATGAAATTGACGATAACCAGCGAACTCAACTACCGCAGTGGGTGCAAGACCTCTCTGGGGATGTGGCAAGCGCACCTGGGCCAGTATTTTGCCCGAAGTGCATTGTCGTAACGTCGCACTACCCATACTTCTCCGCGTTTCGGCAATTTCTTCAGCAGGTAATGGTCACCTCAAGCTTCGATTTGCTCCAACCTGGTGATTTACTCATTGGAACGTTTCTTTTCTTGCCAGATTTACCGAGTCACACTGTCCGAGTCGCCGATGCCTATCGAAAGATACATTGCAAACTTCTTGGTAGAGATCCCACTGCCACCACCCGGTCAGATTCAAGTCCAGCTAACTTTGCCGGATCGCAATTTGATTATTTCGCGTCCTCCAAAGAACGAGTTTCCCCTGGTCGATGTAAGCACTCGCTCCTATGACGAAGTATTGGTTGCCGCTTTGCTTACATGTGTGATGGTCTTGTAACTTCCTTTAGTTTCCATTTCGGCCACTATTTCAAGTTTTGGACCTCAACAACGTGCTGCTAGCCTTCTCATGTGTAGCCTTGGAGCTGAAGGTGCGATCTGTTTGTAACGCAAGGAATCTACTTGGGCTATATGCTTAACGCGCGCACTTCCGGTGGTTGTAGGTCGTGCTATGCTCGAAGCATATCGGCCTTCTCACTCCGGTTGCAGAGGCACTTTTGGCTATTCTGCTTCCATTCTCCTGGCAAGGGGCATACATTCCTGTACTTCCAACGTCACTTCTTGATGTCATTGATGTGAGTATCCGTGCTAAATGCAGTATTACCAGTACCCTCTAAGCTTACAAACTGCGTAGGCACCGGTGCCATTCCTAGTGGGTACTCATTCGGACTGTCTCAAACAAGTTGCGGGCAGAACCACCAATGTCGTGTTCGTTGATCTGGACCACAACCGGTAGGTTTGCGTCAAGACTCCCAATCGCTGCATGCATGCCTCATCTAACATCTTCGTCTGCCGTGCTGTTGATCTCTTCATAGTGTAATCCCAGCAGTGGATGACTCGGGCAAAAGCATTTCGATACCAAAAATTCCAGATCGGGAAGGATCAAAACTGCGAGCGAAGCTGGCAGAAGTTGCTTGTGTATGTTGATGCTTTCATAGGACAATTCGACGTCAGGGGAGGCGCTTATTCACATTTTCGCTATGTTTTACAGATCTTCGACTCGTACGCTGCAGGGATTAGTCGAGTAGACCTGGTTGGCAGCCTTCGTCGACTGTTATTGCCATGGAATGCCGTTTTTTACTGACGAGGCGTGACTACTTTTTCTTGTAGGCCTTTCCGAATGAGGAGCACCTCGAACCGATAGGCAATTTTGCCTCCGATCACGGACAGACTATTCCTCTGTCGACGTCTTACTCGGAGTCGAGCATGTCGGATTCACTCAACTCACATTATTCGATCGGCAAGATTAAGCGCGGTCGACGATCCAGTGCAGCGTTCAGCCTCCCGTCTTCCTCGTTGGCTCCATCACCTTCGGCGTCATTCTCCCGAAGCAACTCGGGTCTTAATCGACACAACTTCTCCTTGTCTTTGTCGGCGATGTCACCAACTGGAAACGATGCCAGTGGGGGGCTTACGGACAGCCGATACAACGAGACAGACAATTTCTCAACCGAGGGGACACGTAAAGCATTTCTGCGCTTCTTCGTTACGCTCCTGAAGAAATACGCGAACTATCTGGTAAGTCACTTGTGTAATTGCTTTTTGAGTACTGATCAACTCTAATTCGTTGGGGTTGCCAGCAGAACCCTCCTGTGGCACAAGGAAAATCAGTGCCACCGGCGCTATTCGACAGCAAGCGGTTCCTCCAGGATAACTTCGATGCTGCGTCGCGCCCGTTTGTTGCCCAACTCATCGCAACGCAAATGTTCGACCGCTTTATTGAGGATCGTGTCTTCAATCAGCAGCTGCCAGAGGTGCTGTTCTTTGATCAGTCAATCAACCAGAAGCTTAACCGCTCCTTGACGATTGGAAAGAAGAAGTACGACTGCAGTTTCTTGGAGGACCGCTCTGATGAGATCCAGGAAACGTTTATTGCGCCACCCCCGTCAAACATTGGACTTCCCGACGACGGCACAAT
>JAABLK010000133.1:0-14300 GCA_012295415.1 Phytophthora chlamydospora | reverse complement strand
CAAGTTGGCTTTATGCGATGTTATGGTGACAGCTAGCTGCACTTGTATGGACCAGTTATGACACAGCAGATATCAGCGCCGAGGTACTCTTTTCTCGATGAGCAGGCGTGCTCACACTGAAAGCTCACAAGTTGCTTGCTTCCAGGTTGTCGTATCCTCGTCGTCCAGTTCTGACCAGCCTCAGCCACTTCCAGCACAAATTGACCATCAGAAGCAGGTACGATATTCATCCACTCTACCACGAATCCTTTCGTAATAACCCTCATCGAGAACACTTTTCGACCCGCAGCTTCGTCTCCGCGACGATTTGGCATTCACCGTCAATGCCGCGCTCAAGTCCATTCGCGTGTCGGCGACGGGCTCCCCCGACCCCTCGTCTCCGCTGCATTTACCAAAGGACCGTGCGATGATCGAGCTGCAGCACCAGGTGCGCATGCTCGCGCTGCAGAACCGCCGACTCACAGGCGACCTCGCAGCGTCAAGGCGCGAGGCGAGCGAGCTGCGCGTGGAGCTCCAACAAGCGCACCAGCTGCCGCAGCTACAGCGGACGCGCTCCAACAACCTCTAGTCATTTATATACATACATCTGTTCCTCTCGGCCGTGTCCTCGTCAATCCAGGCACACAGTGGGCATACTTGTCGCGTTAGTTCAGCAAAGAGGTATATAGTGTGGGCCACATCACTTGAGCATGTTGAAGTTGCCGTGATGTGGCCCACACTATCTACCTCTTCGCTGAACTAACGGGCGCACCGACTCATCTTTTTCTCCGCGACTCCCCGCCCATGCCGACGCCATCGCTGTACTCGCTGGATGACGCGCTGCTTGCGTACGTGTTGAGCTTCTCAACGGCGCGAGACGTAGAGGCCATGACGGTCGCTTCCAGACTCGTAGCACTGCACCTACTGCCGCAGTACCCGGAGGTCTGGCGCGTGCTCTTCGCCCGCCAATGGAAGAAACTAAACTTTCCGCTGGAGGCACTCGCGACGGACGCCAAGAACCTCGTGGTCGATTCGCGACTGCGCGCGCTCTTTCCACTGTACGTGCAGTGTATAACGTGATGGATGGGACGGATATTAACTGACTGAATCCCCGATCTCACTTAGTGAATGCACGGAGACTCGAATGTTCCAGCTGCTCACGCGTGCAATTGTCCAGCTGCCTTCGGGCATGGACATTGGGGCGACGCAGCGCTCGTGGGGGTATTCAGACGCCCACCACAGGTAGGAGGGTGCTGCTGAAGATCTTTTGATGATAAGTGGAAGGGTTCTTAATGTTTAACGAGTTGCTGGCCAGAATTGTGCCACTGGACGGGGATAGTGTTCGTGCTGTGAGGACGTTTGCTTTCGATGGCAAGCGCTTTGGCAACGACCGATCAGTGCGTGCGAACGCGCCGTTCCCGGCGTCGTTCTACGTGGCGGTGTTCAAGCGCCGCGTGTACGATGCTGCACGCAACAAGGACATATTCGTGTATCACATCGGAACGACAGCGAGCGGGTACTTTGAGATCAGCATCTCGGACCCTGCAGCTCGGCCCAGCCCTCACTCGACAAGGAATGGAAGGGTGGAAATGACTGCAATCGGCCTGATTCCATCCAATTTTCCGTTGGTGGGGAAGCAACCGGGGTGGACCATCCCATCGTTCGGGTACCACGGAGACAATGGAAAACTCTACTCGGCGTTCCCAGTACGTAAAGTGGATAGAAACTGTACCAAGGCCTCTCTGAGCTCATGTTGCTTGCTGTGCGGTTTGTGCCTTGTGGCTGCTAGTGGAAGCCTTTTGGCCCGAAATTTGGCGCGGGTGACACCGTCGGATGTGGCGTCCGGCGACGAACGCAGGACGAGGACCGACGTGTGTTCTTCACCCACAACGGTTGCAGCATCACATGTGAGTGAAGTTGGCCGCTGTACCTTCATTCATCACTGCAGGCTAATCTAACCTCGAGCCTTCGCAGCCCCTTTCCTGCCAGGGGCTGGTCGGTATATACCGTGCGAAAATGAGCACGAATGGTTCCCGGCGGTGGGTCTCGATTCCCCGAACACGATCCACGTGAACTTTGGCCAGCAGCCGTTCAAATACGACGACGTGATCGGTAAGTTGCTTCGAGAGTGTGGCTTACGCTGCAATAACTGACAGCATGCATGGTTGTGTACCATGGCTCGTTGATGCAGACGAGCTGTTCAACGAGTGTACGGGCTCGAGTGCGCTCATGGCGCGGCAGATGCTGCAGAATGCCAACAAGGCGCACTACGACCCTGTGCGGCGCAACTGCATCGACGCCTTCATCGCCAACGTCCTGGAGCGACGACACGTGACCAGCGCGTAATGCACGCATGGATTCCGACTCTCTTACTCACTCACTTCAACCTAAATTCTCACTTGCAAGCAGTAACGTTAGCTAGCACACAGGTTTCCTAAAAAAAAATAGGCACCATCTAAAGTGCAGCCATCTCATAACCCTCTAAAAGTGAATATTGTATTCACGTAAATTCAGTTGAACGGAATGGCCGCTTGCTTCGCGGACCTGGGCGACGAGCTCCTGGCGCATGTGCTGGGCTTCGCGGCGCCGCGAGACGTCGAGGCGCTCACCGTCGCGTCCTCGGTGGTCGCGCGCGACGTGGTGCCGTGGTTCCCGAGCCTCTGGAAGAGCATCTTCCTGCGCCGCTGGGAGGCGCTCAACTTCCCGCTGGACGGCGTGGCGCAGGGCGACGCGCTGCTGCAAATCGACGAGAACCTCAATGCGCTGTTCCCCAGGTCGACAGACAATTATTGTAAAAATGTAGTTGCTATAATGTAGACTAACCTGTGTTCTTTCCGTTGCGCAGCTCGTGCACCGAAAGCCGCAGGTTCCAGTTGCTGGCCCACGCCATCATCCCCGTGCCGTCCCACGCAGACATTCCAGAGACGCGGAAAGCTCTGGGATACACAGATGCGTACCATCGGTCTGTTACGTTTTTTTTATTCTTCTCTCTTTGCAGAGGCCTCGCTGGAGTGGAAGCTGATGGTATTTTCTTTTCGTTGGTGAAGAATTATTTCTCTGCAGACGGCCGACTTGAGGGAGTCGCATACAGTGGATTTTGCTCTGGATGGGGGCATGCTAGGAGACGACCGATGCGTGCGCTCCAACATGCCGTTCCCGACCACATTCCATGTCGCGGTGTACAAGCGCAACCCAACAGAAGAAGAGAAGGAGCAGGGACAAACTCGACCGGTTTACCAGGTTGGAGTGGTTCCTGGCGGGTACTTTGAGCTGAGCTTGTCAAAGCGACAGCATCGACATGCTCGAGTGCCCTCCCTTCTCGGTCAAGACGCTATGACGGCTATTGGCATCGTAAATTCCAAGTTCCCGCTGGTCGGCAAGCAGCCGGGATGGACGCGGAGGTCGTACGGCTACCATGGCGACGACGGTCGTTTCTATCATGGAACTGCGTTTGAGGTGGGTGGTGTCGCTTTCCACATCGTGATTGCGGGATAATGCTAACCTGGGCTTACTATGTAAGCAGAGTGACCCGTTTGGTCCAATGTTCAAGGCCGGTCACACAGTCGGTTGCGGTATCCGCATCAATCCGGCGACAGGGACCATGTTTGTGTTTTTCACCAACAACGGCGAGCTCATATCTGGCAAGGACGGCGCGTATATGGAGTGCGAACATCGGAACTGGTACCCAGCGGTTGGGCTCGACTCGTACGACGCCGTGCACCTAAACTTTGGGCAGGAACCGTTTGTGTACAGCGAAATCGCAGGTACAGCAACGCAAGTCTGGATTTCCAGCACGATGGCGCTTGCATGGATGCTTACTTACTGCTCTGTGCTGTTTCTTGCAGACGAGTTGTTCGAAGAGTGCAGTGGCATGGCAAATGCCGTCTCGGAGCAATTGCAATGGTACGAGATCCGCGACTCGGACGGAGAGAGTTCGTCAGAGGATGAAGAAAATCGAGACGAAGAAGATTCGGGTGGCTTTGAGTCAGACATGTCCGACGAAGAAATCAGCGCCAGATTGATCATGCGCATCTTAGCCATGCGTCGAGCAGGAACGGATATGGCTTAGCTCGCTGCTACATAATCTATCTTGCATGAAATTGCTGTCTATTGTGTCGACAGTTGTGCTATGAAGGAGAAGGTCTGGAACCGTGAGCAGGAGGCAGACATAGTGACGAGCGTCCGAAGCAGAAACCAAAAGGTTTTGGACCTGGATTGTAAGCACTAGTGCTCGCTGAAGCAGCCTGAGCATGGTGCTGGGCTTCAATAGCAGCATCCCCGACACTTACTAGTATTTGCCAAGGTGAACAGCATTGACAGCATAGCGCATGAACGCCATTGTGGTGGTGACGGACTCGTCAGTGGGCTGCAGCCAGAGCACAGATTCGAGTATTGATTCCAGCAGGTAATGGACCTGAAGCATCCTGTTCTCATAGAACGACAGTTGTTTCTGGGGCACAGGATGAACTGCAGCCTTCGAGCAACGAGCTCGGCATCTCGTCCGCTGGATCGTGTGGTGAGCGCCGTTCACCATCACTCTGGATGGCAGTCATGAAGCGGAGGTTGAGGTACATGTCGTATTATGGTACGCTATCCACATCTACATCGCATATTAGCGGAGTCCACTTGTAGATGATCACGCGCTCGAGACCGCCTTGCGTCTGGGGCAGCAAGCGAGAGAATGGATGGGTTGTGTGCGTGCGAAGTAGCAGATCTTGAAAGGCAAACTTCAAGGTGCTGGTGTATAGTGTATACAAAGGTATAGTTCGATCTGTAAAAAAATGCACGAACTTTGCTAAAGAAATGCTAACATGTTAAACCGAGGAGATTGTCGACACCTTCCACAGCGGGGGTCGATGAAAGCGCCTTAGGACGTTCATGCACGTCGACTTCGCTGTCCTGAGGGCTCGGCACCAGCGTGCTGCGAGCTTCAGCGCCTTTGGTCGCGCTGTCTTTGCGCTCTTTCGCACCGGTCCTTGCACAAGGCCACTGTATTGCGCGACACCTCTGATTGTGCTTGTCAAGCGCCGTTTGTGGATCTTGTATGTACATTTGTATGATCTTCACCGAGTGGCAGCAAAAGAGCAGGGCATCGATTACGGTCACAAGTCGAGCTCCCAGCTGGACAAGTCGAGCGCCAGCTTCATCGGCGACATCAAAAGAGAATGGGCACCGATTACGGTCTCATCAGAGCGTCACTGGTCCAGGGGCTCCAATGCGGTGGAAGTAACTCCATACTGCATCACTTAGAACATCGATAAATGGCGTTGTCTTTCCTGAACTTCTCGCCTGTGCTTGGTCACAAGAGGCAATCCCGCTAAATACGAAGCAACCGAACAGCCTGCAACAGATGCGTCCGACCACAGCCATACAAACGCCAAGACAAATCGTAGCACGTATAGTATACACGTCTTTTTACCCATCACCACTTGTCCCAAGGCCTATTCAACCTCATTCCGACGGGCTGCGACCCACTTCATTCTCGAATTGGCGCGCCATGTGCCAAGCCAAGATTTCGCACAAGAAGCGGCCGTTTTGCCGCCTCACGGCGCTGGACGACGCCCTGCTGCTACTGATCCTGCGCTTCTCGGCCTCGCGCGACGTGGAGGCCCTCGCTGTGGCTGCGCGCGTCGTCTCGCACGACGTTCTGCCGCGCTTTCCGTCAATCTGGCGCGCGCTCTTCGCGCAGCGCTGGACGACGCTCAACTTCCCGCTGGATCCGAGCGCCGCGCTCTCCGTTGAGCCGCGGCTGCGTGCGCTCTTCCCTCCCGACACCGCAGAGAGCCGCATGTTCCAGCTGCTTACACACGCCACAGTGCCCGTGCCGGCCTACGCGGACCTGGAGCAGACTAGGAAGAGCCAAGGGTACAGCGAGGACAAGCACCGCGTGCAGTCGCTGCACGACGCCGACGCCAGGCCATCGCACGTCGTGCGCTTCGCCTTTGACGGCGACGAGCTGGGCGACGACCGCAGTGTGCGCGCCAACGTCCCGTTCCCGCCGGACTTCCACGTCGCTGTGTTCAAGCGCCGTCAAGGAGGGTACCAGGTCGGGCTCGTGGCCAGCGGCTACTTTGAGGTGCAGATCGTGCGGCGAGAGAGGCCGGTGAGGCAGGAGGAAGCTCACCAACAGCAGGAAGGAGAACTGACGTCGCTGGGACTCGTGCCGACCAGCTTCCCGCTGGTAGGACGCCAGCCAGGCTGGAACCAGAAGTCTTTCGGCTACCATGGAGATGACGGACGCTTCTATCGACAGACCACGAGGGTGAGTTAGGTTGGACGGGGTTTGAACGGGCTTGGGTGGGTGTTGACTGACGGCGCGTTGGCTTCTGTGACGTCAGGGTCGCCTGTTTGGGCCGCGCTTTGGAGCGAACGACACGGTGGGCTGTGGAGTGCGGCGGAATATGAGTTCGACACAGTCGCACGTCTTCTTTACAAGCAACGGCAAGGAACTCGCGCGAGCGGCGGAGAGCGAGATCGACAGTCCGTACACGAGCTGGTACCCTGCAGTGGGCGTGGATTCGTACAACGAAGTGCGCGTCAACTTCGGGCAGGAGCCGTTCGCCCACGAAGATATTGTGGACGAGCTCTTCGCCGAGTGTGACCCCAGCGTCATCTCCACGACGGATCTGCCCTGGCACTACATTCGGGAGTACAGCATCGACTGCCTCGTGTGGCGTCGCCAGCAGACCCGCGAAGCTCGAGCGCGCGCCGACGCCGAAGACTGGAAGGACGCGATGTCGGAGCCCGCGGAGGAGGAGATCTGCATGAAGAAGTGGATGATGGGAATGCTCACGCGTCGACAGCAAAACCGGCTGGCATCGAGCGAGGAGAACGCGAGCGAGGAGCGCGCTGCTGCGCGCCAGCTCTCGTGATGAGATGAGGAAGCGCTGCCACGAACCGTAGCATGAATGTGAAGTACTACATGAAAGTCGCATGTACCATACAACGTGGCCGCTGATTGACAAGCTTTTTGCCGTTTTCAAGTTTAAAAGTCGGTTCATTGGCAATATATTGCTAGGAACATGACAAAATCTACTTCAGTGTGTCATGTATGATGAACCTGCTGGATATTGCGGGGCAGGACGCTTTCATTCGCCCCAGTAATACTACAGCTCTGCCAGTTGCGCCTCCATCGCGTCCACAAGGGCTGGGACGTTGTCTTGGTCGAGTTTGTGCTGCGTGCAGAACGCAGCCGCCAGCTCGCGGGGGTTGTCGTTGCGGTGCACGGGCAGCTGGATGGACGTGCCGTCGCCCATGTCGATGTCGAGCGTGAAGAGCAGCACACCCCGCGGATTTGCCGACACCTCCGCTTCAGGTTGTGCTGGAGTCTCAGGCTCGGCCTGGACCGGCGCTTCAGGCTGCGCTTGTGTCTCCGCCGTGGGCTCCCCTGGCTGCTGCTCTCCAGTCTGAGATTGCTGTCGCTGCTCGAGAATGTCGTGAATCGACTGCACGAGCACATTCTGGCACGCGGCCAACTGATCTCCGTCGAACTCCACGCCCAGCTCCGCGCGAACGATCTCGTGCTTCTCAACGCAGAACTTGTTGGCCGCGTAGTACGGCTCCTGGCCTTCAAAGTACTCGAGGTCGTACACTCGGCCACTGAGCGTGACAGGGATGGCGAACAAGGGCTCTGGTTGCGTCGGCTGAGCCGCTTGCTCCGCCACCTGCGGCTGTTCTTGGGCTCGTTCCTGCTCATACGCAGCAAGACGCTCGCGTAGCATAGCTGAGAGCTGCACCACGTTGTTGTTGAACCCGTCGCTTTCGCCCAGACCAACCGCCACGAGGAATCGCTGCACGGTCGCTTCAACGTCCTCGCCTTCGAAGTAGTCCAGATTGGCTTGGCGCTGCTCGTCAAGATTGACCGCGACCGTCACCATTGGCTGGCGCTGTTGCTGGCTAGTACCAGCTTCGACGGGAGCCTGAGCCTGAGCCTGAGCCTGAGCCTGAGCCTGAGCCTGAGCCTGAGCCTGAGCCTGAGCTTGAGCCTGAGCTTGCGCCTCTTGCTCCAAGAGCGCTGCCATTCGAGTGTCGACGATGCCGACCAGCTGAGGCATCAGCGACTCGATGGTTGCGTCGTCCGTGACGCCGTTCTCACTCAGGAACCTCACGGCTGTCTCCCTGGCCGTTGATCCTTCGTAGTGGATCATGATGGCTGCCTGGTCGTTGAGCGTCAGCGGCTCGGAGAACAGCTCCCGCCTCTGCGGAGGCTGCTGCTGGGCCACGGGCTCTTCACGCTGCTGCTGGGCCACGGGCTCTTCACGCTGCTGCTCGGCGACAGGAGCCGCCTCCTGTCTGCTGCTGATCTCGTTGACGATCTGGTTGGCGATCTGCGGGGCGACTCTGTCCATGAACTCTCCGTCGTTCACGCCGATGGCGCGCAGCGTCTCCACCGCCTCGTCCATTGGCAATCCGCCCTCAAAGTGGCGCACAATGATCTCCCGCCCGTCCAAAGACAGCGTGAAGGCGAACAGCTCCTTCTGGGGCGGCTGCAGCTCCTCCAGCTTTTGATTGACCAGCGAGACCAGCTGCGGATATACCTGGCGCATGACGTCCATGCTGAAGCCGCTGGCGTACAGGAAGCGCTCCACGGCCGCCTCGGGTGTCTCCGTCTCGTACTTCAGAAGGTCTCCCGTGTAGCCGTCGATGGTGAGAGGGATGCTCAGCTGCACGCTTGGAACGGGCTCCTTGGGCTGCTGAGGCGGCTCTTGCTGGGCCTCCACCTCGCTCATCTTGTCCTTGAGCAGCCCCGACAGTTGGTCGATGACTGCGCGCACCTGGGCGTCATCCGTGGCGGCCATGAGGCCGTTGGAGCGCGCGAAAGACACGGCGGCGTCCTCGAAGCTCTCGCCCTTGAGCAGCTGCAGGTTGCGCAGCGAGCCGTCGATGTTCACGGGCATCGTGAGCAGCACGTCGTTGGCGCTGGCCTGTTGCTGGGCATGCGCGCCGCCGAGAAGCAGCGCTGGAAGCAGCAGCAGCGAGCAAGGCTTAACCATGACGAGGAGGGCTTTGACTCTTTACGATTGCGGGAATGGGAATGACAGGCATGGAGCGGAGCTGGCGGCGGAAATCTATGGAAAGATATGTTTTGGCTGCCATTTGGCAACGATTGCGAAATGAGGGTGTGCGACCTTTCGATTCCGTTCGCGCAACCTTCGGATGACATTAGTTGAAGTTTGCCGACATGCATATCCTGATTTGGTTCAATCCAAGTTTTTGGCTTGGCTCACGACAATGGCGTTATCTACAAGCTTAGAGCGCCAAGGAACCCGCTAACTTGCAGCTGGTGAGCGCTATTGCTTTACGTGGGTGAACTTCCGCTGGGCTTAACTCTCGATCTCCACTGCTCTCAATTCTCTCTGCCAGGGTATTGTACGCGGCGTGCACGCTGCCAGCGCCTCCTCCTATGTGATAGGAGGTGCGCGTCAAAATTATTATTTGGTTCGTGATCACGTGAGGTTCGTGAACTGCCGGTGAGGAGCCAGACGCCACCCCAGCCTGCGCGCCAATGCCCGTAGGTCAACTCACCGTCAGTGCTAACGTGTGCTGACTAGTAAACACCAAGTGACGGCTTTATTCGGTTTCCACCTCGGAGTCGCGCGTGCCGATTACGTGGACAGCAACCTCTATAATCGGCTCACTCGTCTGCTTCTCCGCTGGTGTTTACGAACAGTGAGAATCGTGGGACCCGCCTTCCTCCTTCAGCTCAGCGAGCTGCTTCACCGCCGAACTGCTACCTCACTCTCCATTTTACTGGCAACCAAGAAACCACTTCAACAGACAACCAATTGCCTTCCCTTGCGCGATCATGAAGCTCTTCGCTCCTCTCGCTGCCTGCTGCTTCGCGCTCCTCTCCACTGGCACTAATGCCGTCGAGGAAGACACCAAGACCATCGACGAGCTGTACGCCGACGCCATCGCCGAAGGAGGCAAACTCGTCCTGTACCACGGCGGAGACTTCTCGACGCAGCAACAAACGCTGTATGATGCCTTCTCCACTGCCTTCCCGGAGGTCAATTTCACACTCACCGTCGACTACAGCAAGTACCACAACGTGCGCATCGACAACCAACTCGAAACTGATACGCTCGTGCCCGACCTGGTGGCGCTGCAGACGCTGCAGGACTTCCCTCGCTGGGCGCAGGAGGGCAAGCTGCTCGAGTACAAGCCCGCCAACTTCTCGCAGGTGTACGACGGCTTCCGCGACCAGCGCGGCGCCTATATGGCCTACATGATGTTCACCTTCAGCTTCCTGTACGACGAGGCGGCGCTGGACGGGCTTGCTCCTCCTACTTCGGTGGCCAGCCTGGTGGAGCCGCAGTGGGCCGGCAAGATCGCCTCGTCACATCCGACCGACGACGACGCCGTGCTCTTCCTGTACAAGCGCTACGTGGAGAAGTACGGCTGGAACTGGGTCGAGGACTATTCCCGCCAGAACGTCACGTTCCGCCGTGGCTCCAACACGCCGAACGATCTCGTGGTGGCCAAGGATAAGGTTGTTGGCGTTGGCACCTACACGACGGGAGCGCCCAACGTGACGATTGTGACGGACGGCGGCAACGAGTACTTGTCGTGGGGCCAGCGTATCGCCATCCTGAACAAGGCCAAGCACCCTGCGGCCGCCAAGCTCTTCATGAACTGGGCCATCTCGGAGGAGGTGCAGAAGACGGTCGTGGCCGAGAACGTGCGCGTGGACCTGACTGCGAATGGCGGCTCGAGTCACCCGTGGGAGATCTGCAAGGCGAACGTGGACGAGTTCCCCAAGTTTATGGAGGACCGCGAAGTTGTGGAGCAGTGGCGCGAGACGTTTTTGCTGTACTTCGGTGAGGTGCAGGGTGAGCCGACGCCGGGTTTCTTGGGTGTGCATCCGGGCTTGTAAACTCTGCGGGGCTGGCCGCGCGCTGTCGAAGCCTTCATTAGTACGACTTGCTCGTTAGTCGTGATGCTAGAAGTCACATACTACGACTTGTAGTCCACTGCTATAGAACGCTTTGCCCAAACCATTTTCGTTAGCTTAACTTTGCATCGTCGTCGTTCCATCCAGGACAGAAGCAAGCTTCGTGGCGCAACCCGCGTGCCAGTTTTGCTGGAAGCTATCCATACCAAATGAAGATCTCCAGCTTTTGTGGAGGTTCGTGTGGTGCTTTGAGCAGCGTGCTTGCTGTAACCCGAGCTAAAATATTGTAGTACTTACGTAGTAGCTGGCAACTTCTTCGAGTCTGTAGTTTGCTTATCACCGTTCAACCAGCTCATCTCAAACCCAGAGCTCGACGTGACGTGAAGCACACAGTGCCATTAGGAAAGGGGATAAGCTTCTCAATGCTGCAAAACTTGCGTACACGTATGCATTCAAGAGGTCACAGCGTTAGCCCCCCCCCCCCCCCCGAGCATTCCACTTCGGCACAAACTAAACCGACGCTGGACTGCGAAAGCACTGCATTGCGAGCCTCTCATACTCTGGTCCACCGAAATCAGCCAGCAACTTGTCTGTACAGACTTGAGCGTACATCTTCGATCTTCGCGACCCGCCAAGCATTTGCATATCGATTAGTCGCTCGAATCGCTCGTCCCAACAGGTCTGCTGCGATGGCTACCAAAACTGCAACTTTCAGTCTCGGAGGACGTTTCCGCTCCTTTTCGCCCGTCGACAGCACCTTTGCCCAACAATCTCCGTTGGCAAGTCACCCTCCGTCTCGTGCGCCTCAAATTGCGGTCTGATCCCATCGGAGGCGAGCTCGAGCGTCATGCCGCGTTTGCCGGCGCCAAGCAGCACCGCCAGGAGTGACGTCACGCAATTCATTTTCTTCAACGTGCAGAAACGCAGTGCGATTCATTTTGACGAGCGCACTCCTGCACCCGACTAAGGTGCCCTGATTATGTACGACTACCTTAGTCGGTCGCGCCAGAAGTCAGCTCTAGCCACCGTCTGGACGGTCGCGGCAGCCGCCCCTTTGAAAATTCAAAAGCTCGCCCGAAAGTTCTCCTTTCGCCGAAGCTCATTGCAGAATTCCATACAAAAAGCAAGAGCAGCCGAACGACCGACGAGATGGCAGCCCAGATCGCCGACCGCACCAACGCCGGCATGAGTTTCGGCGCCGAGGACGCCCTGTCGCCCCAGCCGGAACTGACCAAGCTCGAGGCCGCGCGCCTGGCCATGGCGGAGGAGCAGAAGAAGCGCATCGACGCGGCCGTGAAGCGCGTGACGACCAAGAAGGAGAGCGGCAAGCGGAAAGGCTTGGGCTCGCCCAGCGACGTCTGCCACCGCAGCAAGAAGAGCAAGACGGTGGTGGACGTGGCCAACGACCAGCTGGACAAGAAGAACTCGATCGCGCGGAGGATGGTGGACCGCTTCGCCGCCATGCCCGAGCCCGAGCAGGAGGCCGAGCACGAGGACGAGCCCACCACGCGCTCCGTGTCGGCGCAGCAGTTCGTGGCGCGCGCCACGAGTGTCAGCCCCGCCTCGGAAAAGTCCCCACGGTAGGGAACGGTAGTTCCTCTGGTGAAAGGAGATCGAACACTGACGTTTTGATTGTTTTTTTGCTTTGTAACGCAGTGACGTGACGGAGGTGACGACGACGGTGACTAAGGTGACGACGGTTAAGGTGACGGAAAAGAAGCAGGAGAAGAAGGAGGAAGAAGAGGACGAGAAAGAGGACGAGAAAAAGCCCGAGTGGGACGGACCCACCACCAACTTCCACGTCAAGCAGTTGGGTCTGGACGACAAGGTGGATATCTATGCGCCCGTCGCTCAGCAGCAGCACGACGTGCAGCGCGTGCGAGAGCGCGCCAAGTACATGCCCAGCGGAGAAAGCATCCAGTCGCTCAAGACGTCGAGCGATTCGGAGGCCGACTCGGACTTCGCGCCCAAGCTCAGCCAGGAAAGTGAAGAATCAGAAGCCGCACCGCTGCCCGAAGTGGATGCGAGCGAGGTCCGCGAGCTGGCGGAGGAGGCGCAGGAGTTTGAGCAGCAGACGGTGATCCAGACGGCAGAGGCCCCTCGGTCCTGGGCTAAGAGCTTGTTCGTCGTCACGCCGCTGTTCCTCCTGGCGATTGTGGTGCTGGTGTTTGCGCTGCTTTTCGCGCTGGACTGGTCCCAGGAGACGTTCCAGTTCTGCGAGGTGGAGGTGGAAACTGCAGAGGGTACGTTTACTGGCTCGTGTGGCAAGTTGCTGGCGATGCTTTTGTTGCCTGTGCTGCTGTTGGTGTATGTATGCCACCGGTCTAAACTCTGCGAATCGTGCTTGTGTGGTCGTTGTCTCGGTGGTGTATTAGGCTCTGAAGAGGTGTTTTCGTGCGCGTCGTTCGTGGAAACGCAGTCGCTGATCAAATCCACCCTGCGGGAGACTGCCGAGAAGGTGCAGGAGGCAGTGGAGTCGTATTTCGAGTAAGCTGGGAGGCGTGGGTTTCCCGTCCGCACGTCCAGCAGTCAGGGGGTGCTGGCGGACCGGTTGGCAGGGGATCTTCACCGCCCGCAGCGGACATGCGGCCGCCTATATTAGTAGTTTGCATTTGCATAGTGCGTTGATGGATTTGATAACTTAGGAATAACACGGACACATGCCAAGACCAGCGCTTCATGCCCATCAAAAAGCGGAAGATCGCTCATATTGACGCTGTAGCCATTACGTCACATTTACTAGCGTCCCCGAACTCAATACTCGACCAGTTGGTGGCGCGAAGCGCAAAGTCGGTGGCGTGAAGTGGCCAATCAGAAACGAGAATCAAGTGCCTCCATCCATCGTCTCACTTGCCATACAGAGACCAAGTGCCCAGCAGCGGCTTCACCCCTGTACATATCGTTGCCATGGCCACCAAGACCGTGCTGTCCTTCGAGGGCGAGCGCGAGCTCGTGACGGAGACGCGCGCCCACGAACTGGTGCGGACGTATGCCGACGCCGAGGCGCAGCCGCCCGCCTTCACGCACATCACGCTGCGCAACAAGAGCTACACACTCGAGGCGGCGCGTGTCATCGCCGCCTTCTTCTCTCGACTGGCGGCGCGCGACGCCTTCGCGCAGCTGACAAGTGTGGACTTCGCCGACATGATCGCTGGCCGCCCCGAGGACGAGGCGCTGCAGGTGCTGGCCACGCTGTGCGACGCGCTGAGCGCCTTCAAGACGCTGACGCGTATCGATCTGAGCGACAACGCGCTGGGCGAGAAGGGCGTGCGCGCCTGCTTCGGGCTGCTGCAGCACCAGGAGCAGCTGCGCCACGTCTACTTCTGCAACAACGGCATCTCGGCCGCCGCCGCGGGCGTCATCGCGCAGGAAGTGCTGCTCTTCCGCGGCGCGGACGCCCCCACCAAGCTCGAGACCTTCCACTTCT
>JAABLK010000132.1:0-54557 GCA_012295415.1 Phytophthora chlamydospora | reverse complement strand
GCGCAAATTGCCGAATGAGCAGAGCGATCGGGTACAGTAACTAGTGCCGCGTTATTTTCCAGTGGTGCCCAGCTGCTTGAGTTTACGATCGGAGTTGTTAGGGAACTGACCGCATAATCACTAAAGTCATGCATCACCTGGACGTCGTCGATCCAGCCCTTGATCTGCCGGTTGACTGTCTTGCAAGGCCACGTAATCTTCACCGACCGGGAAGCCTTAACAATTGCTGTACAGTATTGTATTGCAAACGCAATTTGCGATGGCCATAGAATCTTTGGAAAGGATAGGAAACATGCAACATGCATCCCCTGCCGACTGGCTTACGCTGCCGGGATGCCAACGTAATCGCGTTAGTTGCCAGGATTGCTTGGACGCCGCACGTGTTGGGCTCACGCCATCCCTCGCAACTTTTCCGCTGGATTGGGACTATCCTGGGACTAAATCCGACGTTTAGTCACAGCCAAGCCTCTGGAGTGACAACTTCAGTGCCTCAGCTTTTGAGTCGCTGGTTTATTCATTGCCTGAGCTACTTCGAAGTGTACGTACTTGTCGTCGATTTCAGCCCCCCCCCCCATTATTTTGAGCGGTAAAGTGAACTAGCAGTAGGGAAAAGTAGATGATGGTAAACACGTTACGGCCTAGGGTACTATTTCACCTCTTTTGCGCTTGTTATCTCAGTTTTACAGCAGCGATCGCGCGCAAACATCCTCTCGAGAGAAGCCTTTTCCGTGACAGGGTCACGGAGATCGAAATTCAATCCAAATGCCGTCTACCAATAGGCTTCGGTAGCAACCAATGCCCTCCATTGACATCTACCCCGGTGCATTTGTCTATTTGACGGACTGTTCAAAATGACAATAGTGCTGGAAGGTTTTCATATTTGCCATCCCGTACTGTCCATGACTTGCAGGTAGTGGTGGTGGCGCGACTGAACTGGAAGTGGCTTCCAACTGTAGAACCCGTTTCATACATGGACACTTCAGCATATTGCGCGAGCAAAAAGACTTTTAAAAATCTCAAAGCAGTAGAACAGTGCTCGGTTAACCGATGAAAGCTTCACACCGCGCCGGGTTCCAGTCTGGGAGGAACATCACCTCAAGTCTAGTCTGCTATTCATATATAAAGCGGCTACCGACGATGAATGTCAAGAAGCACGAAACGAAGTTTGCCTTTTCGTGGTCAAGCAGCGGAAAACTTCATAGCGTGCAAACGAAGTTCTCTTCGTCTACGCACAAAATTTCAAAGCATCGTAAATCAATGCACCAAGCGACGTCCATGACCTAGGCGCAAGGATCAACGCAACGGACTGCATTTTTTCATGTCTCCTGCTGCAAATATGTGTTGTACATGTACTTCGAAGTACACGATACTTGTTATTCGCAGCAATCTTTTCTATCAGGACTCACAGCTTGGTTCTTGAGATTTCATGATAGAGGAAGCATAATAACTAGAACTCCAGGTGTCATACTGCATCACGAACCCTTCTATCGACTTCACAAGAGTACATGCAGTGCCAACAAGAGCGATTACCAACAAGAAAGCACAAATGCCGCTAGTGTTAACTTCAAGTACCTCGAAATTCTAATTTGGATTCACGATCAACCTTCATGACAAGTCACTCCCCCTTCATGGATGTTAAATAGGCAGCAGCTATTACTACAATGAAAGTTCAGCTCTGCCAAAGCGGCTTGCATCTGTCATCAAGCGGTTGATTAACAAATAATCCGTCAAAAGAAAAAATGACCTACGCGTTGTCGAAGTAGCTTAAGTCTCAGTCTCAGCCGATTAACTCGCACGCATTTGCTTGACAGCGGCAAGGTATTCCAAGTACGTGTTGAACGCGTTGTAGTTCACGTGAACCTTCCGCTGGGCCTCGGTCAGATGCGACATCTTCAGTGTTTGGGCAATTACCTTTGGCGACTCCTCTTGCAGCGCCCACTTCATCAGGTACTCCTTCGTCTTCGCTTCGGTCTGGTAACCCGTGCCGAACTTGGCGTAGTTTTGGCCATTCTTACCCAGAACGGACATCCGCATGTACTTGACGAGAGCTTTCCAGTTCGTGTGCTGGACAGCGGCGTTCTGCGACAGCTGGAACACCCCGAGCTTGGCAGCGACGCTCGTCACCGATTCCTTCTTGTTGAACCAAAGTTGCAGCCACTTTCGCGTCTCCTGCTTGTCGCGAAGGAATCCCGCGTACATCATGCCTGCCCTCTCTTCGTCCAGCTCGGTAGCTCCCGTAGCATGCGTGTTGTGGGTCCTCAGGAATCTTGTCGCGTGCTGCGGGGTATTGGCACCGTCGGAGGTCGCTGCGAAGGCTTCGCTTCTCACCAGCAGGCCTGAGGCAATTACGAGAAGGAGGAAGCACAGACGCATGCCGGGAAGACTTCGGACTTGAGCTGAAGAAGACAAATTGGAGAGTGAACGGTTGTGCTGTCAGGTGCGTTCACTTATGCCGAGTAATAGAATGCAGACAGACAGCACAATAACCTCAGGCCAATCCTGAGAATACCAGGTGGTTGTGCATAAGTGAACGGTATCTGTCGCGAGTCGCGATCTCCAATATACTCATCGAGTACCGTAGCTTGTAGATTGAACATCGGCAGGTTTGAGGAGCACATGTACTGTATCGCAGCTGGTCACGGCCGATCCAATAGATCTCAAATGCAGTTACTGTGCAGCCCGCAAGTTATGCAGTGGACAATAATCAGCTCAAAACACACGATTACATGCTTTGACACAGGATAGACAGACAACATTTGGATCTGCACAGTCACTTCGTAAAAACCTCAACCTCTTCCTCCGAGCTGAGACTCTCGCAATCTACGCTACAGTTGCGTTAGATGAACATCGTCGTCTGATCCGTCACTACTATCACAGCGGTCGTCTAGCGACATTCGCTGGCGAAGACGTCGGCGCTCGCGGTAGCGCTCTTGTGAGAGGCGCCTCTTCTTCTGCTTCTCTCGTCCAATTGACACCAGCCTGTTCTGGCGTTGTTGATACTCCTCGCCGTTAGTCGTGCGAAGCGGGTAAAACCCGACGTGGAAGTTCGTCAGTGCCGCGCACGCCTGGAAGATGTCGTCGTACAAGTACCTGTACTTGTCGGCGCAAATGCGCCAAAGGCCACAGAGCCTTCCAAACCAGTTCTCAACGATGAGAGAGGAGACCGGTGTCTTGCAGCGTGTGATCGTCGTCTGCCTTTCGGCGTGTGGCGTGGTGGAAGGCCTCGTTGCGCCTGAACATCGTGATGTCGGCGGTATTACCGCGGGCGTGCTCCGTACAGTTGATAGCAAAGCCACGAGGGCTTACCGACACTTTGACCTTGTACCCGTACAACTTGTGTTTGGCGCTGTAGAAAGGAAGCGCTTCCGCCATGTTACCAGCCGGCCTGTTAGCCTGCTGGAACGTGACATCGGTCGCGTACAACGCGTACGGATGGTGTACGAACGTCCGACCTGACGTGAGAAGCGTGCGCATATTCTCCTCCTGGGCCTTCTCGCTGACCCAGTCGTCGTAGAGACGCGGGGCAACAGCACGAATAAAACTCGTGATGGTCTTGATGAAGGTGGGCGTTTTGACGTGGAAGATGTTAGACAACATCTCCCACGTTCCGCCGTTCTTCAGCACGACGAGCATCATGAACATGACGTCCTTGCCCGTAAACTTGGAGCGACGACCTCGGCCAACGTTCCAGTAACGTGCAACGTGGCTGCGTACCGACGTCCAAAGCGTGTTGACCTCACGCGGCGTCAGGTTCGTGAGACGCAGGATGGCGTCGCCGCCTCCGTTCGCCACGAACCCGTCAAAGATGGGGTGTTGCGGCGTCGAGCGCTCGTTTTCTTCAGCGACGCGTGAGTAGCTGGCGAGTTCTTGGCGGCGGCGATTATCGCGTTCCTGGAGCTCTAGTAGCACGGACTCCAAGTGCTGGCGACGAGAGGCTTGGGGCATCTTGGTTGTGATTTGTTCGGAGGGGAGGCAGGTTAGTTGGCGCGGACTAGGCTTTTTAGGAAGTGAAAACCCGGACAGGCACTATAGACTAGTTGCTTTTCCTCGGCTAGTTTGATTCTAGAAGACGAACAGCGGTAAGAACGATCTAGAAAAGTCGAGAAGACAATCGAACTCGGCACCTTGAACATCGCCGATATGCGTCTCGGATTTGTACAATTCCTCATGTGTTTTCTAGGTGTGCACAAAAGCACTCGAGAAGTGCTCACAAACTGCACGAAAGGTCTAATGATGAATACATACGGAGGGGGGATACGCACATCATCCGTTAGGGTTAACTTGTTATTTCCGACTGCCATCTCCACGTTGCAGTGTTGCTTTATGAAAGGTTCGTGGTGGCTATTGCACACAGTTTCTTCCACGCTCTTGACCCCATGTCAAATATGGGCCTTGCCACCTTCTGATAGTCTTTTTCATTAGGTAAATTTGCCTCCATCACCCTCCTGTAGCAGTACGATGTGCGGTCTGTAGACACGATAGACCACAGACTGTCCGCGTAGTTTTCTTGCTCCACGGACTCCACAACGATTGCCACATTTCCGTGAAGACTGGGCAAGATGGAAAACAATGTTTAGCCCACGCACGTAGCTAAGGAATGAAGTATCGCTTCAAAATATATTGAAGTATTCAAAAGAAGGCTTGAGTAGAGATTGCTGCTCTTCCCAAAGTTGCGTGGCATTAATCCAGACAGGAGACAACAACACAAAACAATAATGCTGCTGTAGGGAATGCACACGGCGGTTGTATTCCATCTTACGTGGAGGCTTCGAAACGACATCCTGTTCGGGGAGGTGCAAACTCAGAAACCCAGCGTTCAAGATGGGAATGCTTCCTTCCGCAGACATTGCAAATTTGTGTACCGGCACGCGCGGGAATTGAAGATAAACACCGAGGCCGTTGCCAGTGTCCTCAAACGACTGGGATTTGAAGTCCCGGCAGCTTTCAACCTGATTCAATTGCAGCGTCGAAACTGAATTCCTCGCCTGTAATTCTCCACTTGAGCTCGAAGCTCCGGATGCTGACGCACAATCAATGTCTCAATTTCCGGTATCGTGCGCATTCAACAATTTTCAGCGGTGCACATTGCAGACTCCTTTGTCTTTGCTACTTCTTCACCGCCGATATCTGAAGAAGTTCATCATGAGCTCCCACCCTATTGATGTTGAACGTTTTCTTCTCTCATGTATCCCTCATATGGTGAACGCCGTCACCGCTTTCGTGGATCCCTCTATGAAATTTGATTTGGCACATCCTCGAACTGCTTTCCTGAACTCGGCTATGGGGATGGCGTTCTGCAAGCTCGACTCGATCCGTCTTGTTCACTTCCTGCCTGAAACAGAGGTGACCCCAGCTGAAAATGGCCCTGGCAATAGGGGGTCACCAATCCCGACACAGACACCTGCGCACGGATCGCCACTACTACGTTTCCAGTTTTGTCGCGCTTGTGACGAGGTACTTGAAATTCGGCGCGAAGTTTAAATTATCTTGATAGAACTTGGGTCTGTTGCTGACAGATCAACACACCATTGATCGTACTCATCGATGACTGCGGCCATCCGACGTGTTCTCGACATTACCGCTGCAGATTGTCTGTCAACGTTTCTACCGAAAGCACCAGTGGAATGCCAGTCGAGTTCGGCACTGTGCCTCGATCGACGCACGTTCTGGGCTGCCACGACTAGACGGAACCAACCAAGAGACCGCTTTTGGTCAGGTTACTGTTGCTGGCTCGGATGATTATGGTCGAGCGAATGCTCTCTGCAGTCGTCACAGCTCAAAGTGACCAGGGCGGCACATCTTCCTCAACTCGTGTGTTCGAGCGACAGCCGACAGCTTCGAGAGCCATGAGTCAACGGCGCATGATACTGTCGACTAGCCATTCAGGTGGTCAGCAGTAGAGTAGGTGCCCCTTGACAGGAGGCTTCAAGGCGTCCTATACTTTGCAAGAAAGATTGTGGGCATAAGATGCAATCTAGCTTCTAGATGAATGGCAGTCCACAAAGCAAGATACAATCGCTTGACACTGCACCGGATGCTGCCCGTAGACAGCATCCTATCTGTACCAATGGTCATTGGCAACACTGGAATGCATCTTGTCTCACACACTTGCCAATTTACCCCAAACAGGTAACATGACGAAGGACCGGTTCGCCGTCAATCCGTTCCCCGACGTGCGTATATCGAAGCTCGAGCGTCAGGAGCTGATCAAACTTGTCGACCTCTATGTGGAAGACTACGTGACGAAATACGAGGAGTTCGTCCAGGTTGGCAAGCGCGAAGTCGACAAGCGGCGCTGGGAGCGCGTCAAGTCTAAAGACAATGTGCGTGTGTACGCAGAGCGCACGCGGAAGGCCCTCACCCGAATGGGCATCGAGCCGGAAAACTCTCTAAGTGCAACACAAAGACTGAAAGCCGGCGCCAATGTGAAAGACCTGCCTGTGCTGCTAAGCGTAGGATCACTCGTGGGCGATATGGATGACCTCATGTTCGGTGTCATGAACCCGACGCTGGACGACATGCGCATCAAGACGTCTTACGTGCACGATGTCGCGAGTGGAGCAGTGCTGTGTCCTGTGTTGGGGCCCAGCAAGGAAGACCCGCTCCGCTCACTCGTGATCAAGTGGATGGCAATCGAAGTGCCGCTGAAGTCCTCGGCGTTTGTCAAGAGCCGCGATGTTGTGTACATTGAGGCCACTGGGACCGTGTTTCTCTCGAACGGAGACCGCGCTGGTTACCACTTGCTGCACTCCATCGACTTCCCACAAACCAAGCCTCTCCCCGACAAGATCCGCGCGAGCATCTCCGTCTTCGGCTGCTACACGCAGTTGGACCGGAACATTATCGACAATTTTGCGTGCGCCACGATCGACGCTGGAGGAGAGACCATGCGGCCATTCCTGCTAGCTGCAGTAGCCGGAGTTATGCTTTCGGCAACGAACTTCGTGTATTGCGGGCAGATGAAGAAACTGTCGTGGATGCTGCAACGTCACCACTCGGCCTACGCAACTCAAAGAGAAAAGAGGCCGAGGACTCAGTGCGTGGTCTGCTCCAAGAAGACAGCCAGTGCCATCGGAAGCATCGGCAAGAGCACCTGCAAAATCTGCTATGGCTCTGTCTGCTACTCGTGCAAGATCCGCCAGTGCATCAGCTTTATTGTGGCCGGTGGCCGGCTCATCCAGCGCAAGGTCGTCGTGTGCGCCAGGTGTATGGGGGAGTCGACCCAGTGGAACGCGCAGGAAGCTATCAGGGATCAAATCGCTGACTACGAGGCTGGCAAGAGCGACGAGATCTGCACAAGCTACGAGGCATGCACTGCATCGTGCGAGCTGTCCTTCCTGGAGTCGTCTGCGTCGATACTCGATCAGTAGAAGTAGTCAAGTCTAGCGAGTCGGCGTCTGTAGTTCGTGGGTAAATTGCCGACCAGCACCACAACATATGGTGAACGTAACACTTGCTTATCAAACACATGTCAGTTATTGAAGTGGCATTCTTCTTCTTTTTGGTGGTCGCGCTTTGGTGATCGTAATACTGGGCAGGAGTGCTAAGTTATAATATAACCATATTATGTAATAGCAGATTCAGCGGCGGCTGTCAATGGAGACGCTGGACACTCCAACTATCGAGGGACAGCTCCGAACCTAGCTTGACGTAGGGCTCAGCAACAAACGGGTCGAGAAGGCCTTACGGTTGCAAACGGAGTGTGCGCCAATACCAAAGGATGCCATCCTTTAGACGACGTTGAGCTGCCATGATAATCAAGGATCAAGGGGCACTTAGGAGCGCATAGGGATAGCCAAACCTGTAGTGCACAACGCGGGAATTACCCATGGAGGCAGGAAGGTTGCAGCGCTGGTCGAAACTGAACACCACGAATCGTGGAAGGTGCGGCCTGAACGGACTAAAATATCATCATGTGGAAGCGTGAATCAACGAAGTCCGATAGATCCTCGGTGTTCCTAGACTGACACTGGCGAATCAACTTCTTTGCGACTCCGGACAGTGGCCGCTTCACTTATGCTCGTCGCATCTGTTGGTCTTCTGACTGTACCGTCAAGTCAAGTCAACATCCTGGTGCTTAGGCGCTCAAGCATCGTTCAAGTTGACACTCAACCTCATGCACCAAGACTTGTGTTCATTTCTGTATTTTCCTCGTAACGTGCCAGAATGGCGAAGGACCGGTTCACTGCTAGTCCGTTTCCAGACGTGCAAGTGTCCAAGCTCGAGCGGCAGCAATTGGTAGATATTGTTCGCACCCAAGTGGAAGACTACATCAGCAAATACGTGGAGTTCGTCGTCATCGACAAGCGCAAGGTGGACAAGCGACGCTGGGAGCAAGTCAAGACCAAAGACAAACTTCGCGTATATGCTGAGCGCACGTGCAAGGAGCTCCGTCGTCAAGGGATCGAGCCAGAGAACTCTCTCAGCGCGACGCAGCGAGTGCAAGACCAATCCGTCTCGAAAGATCTGCCTGTGGTGATGAGTACCGGAACTTTGATCGGTGAGCTGGATGACCTCATGTACGGAGTTCTCAACCCGACGCTCGACGCCATGCGCATCAAGGCTTCTTACGTGCACGACATCGACAACGCAGCGGTGTTGTGTCCGGTGGTGGAACCGACAAAAGACGAACCGTTCCGATCTCTTATCATCAAGTGGATGTCGATCGACGTGCCGCTGCCGACGACAAAGCTCGTCAAAAGCCGCGATTTTGTGTTCGTCGAGACGACCGGCTTCATGTACCTTCGGAATGGTGACCGGGTCGGCTATCACTTGCTGCACTCCATTGACTTTCCACAGACCAAAGCTCTGGCCAACAAGATCCGTGGGAACTTGTCAATCTTCAGTTGCTTCAGGAGGAAGCGAAATCACGCCATCGAAACCTTTGCATGGAGCGTCGTGGATCCGGGAGGTGAGATCCTGCGCTCGCTAGCTGCCTCGGTCACTGCGAACTTTCTGCTCTCAGCAACGAGCTACGTGCACTGCGGACATATGAAGAAGTTGGCGTGGATGCTGCAGCGTCTTCACTCGACATTCAACCATGACGACCAGACACGGCAGAAGCAGTGCGTGGTCTGTAACAAGAAGACCAGCAACACCGTTGGAGGCATCGGCAAAGGCTCGTGTCGAATCTGCAGTCACCGCGTGTGCTTTTCGTGCAAAAGTCGCCATCGTATGAGTTTCATTACGCCTGACGGACTGTTAATCAATCGCAAGGTTGTCATCTGTGGTCGATGCATCAACGACGCCGCCTACTGGAATGCACAAGAGGCCGCTAGAGATGAAGCCACAGACATCGGAACCTCTACAGGCAACTCCACCTATTCTGTCATAGATACATCAGCTTCGTCACAAGACGATTGCGGAGTACAAATTGTACCTTAGGCACAAGTTTACAGGTGCATAGAGAGCTCTGTCAGTTCAATCGCTCTCCGTGTCTTCTAAAAAAAAGTAGTTTTCACATCACTTTTACATTCGCCCTAACGATAGAGGATCCTTCCCCCTTTTCCTAGCTAGCTGCGCACGGAAAAGCACTTCAAGTGATGCCAGTTCCGTCGCTCTATTGTCGTGGCGCCAAAGATCAAAGCACGAAAATTCCGGTACCGCGAAGTCCTTTTGGGAAGCAAACGGAGGTAAAGTAAGGGACTTAGTGGTTGTTCAAGAACGCCCTGATATTCCGAGATGTATGAAACGCGCGCTGCCGGATCTGGCGGTTGAGTTTTGCGACCACTGTCGTACACGTGAAGAAGCAAACAAGGTCAGAAGGAGATGTTAGGGATGGAGAGCGCGCGAGTGTTATCGCAGTGGTTTTCGAGGATGAAGAAGACGGAGAAATGGAAGTAGAATGTGCGCGAGAAATTGTTTCCACTACACAACCATATCGGTTGGTAATTGGTTTCAACGGCCGGTGGAACAGCGAGGAAAGTGCTGTGAGTGTAATGAACCGATTTTCAGGAGGCCGTTCTGGAAAAAAATGCGCTCAGATACCCACCATAATCATAAACTTCTCTGGAAACTAGACCGGATCCGCCTGAGCAATTGGTCTAGTTTTGGCATCACCTGTTCGATCGTGTCGGCTCGATATGCCCAGAGATCTCCACACTGTAGTCTTTATTGAGCAAACATTGCGATACTTGCACCACGATTCCTAAAAACCAAGGAGGATTGTGTCGAACTGCATGTATCGCTGAATGCTGGGCTCGAGCACCATACCGACGATATGTCCATAACAATGGCTATGGATCCTTCTGCTCTACAACGTGATCCAGTGAGTTCTGAATTTCTGAATTTCCTACAAACAGGATCCATGCCAATCCAATTGCCGCGGACATTTTCTTCTGACAACACCTGTTACGGAGCTCCAAAAAGCTACTTCTGACGAAAAATATAACGTATTGCTGTTCTGGTTCATGAAGAGTTTCGATGAAATATTTGTATTCTCAGTTGAGTTCCTGTGTTTTCGATGACGAGTTGCGTTATTTATTTTGTCCGCCGGAACTGAGTGCTGCGTGTTGTCGAGCTGACACGGTGACAGTATTCGTCGTATTCATTTGCTTGCACAAGCGCGTCTTATCCTTACTGGAGGAAAGGAGCGCCTTTGGAGTGAGGTGCCACACCCAAATTGGAGGCACTGGACTGAGTTAGCAACAAGGGTTAAGCACGGTGAATACCACCGCGGCAAACGTTGGTTGTTACCGCGCAGCTGCTGTTTAAGAACATACTACCAGTATCGATGTGCTGAGAACTTCAATAAGTTGCTTGCAACTTGAACGGCACAACATAAGCTGCTACAGCAAGAGATCGTTTAGTAGCTTTGATTGAGCACGGGTCAGGGATTGCAGTTCTTATTGGAAAGCCTGCAAACTACCCTGCGTTTCAAGTTGTGGTCACCTCCAACGACATCAAGCCTCAAATTTTGATTCAGATCTATCCATGGCGCCCACAAGCTGTTGGTTGAGTTGATCAGCGTAGGAGCCTCCGATCATCATTGGGATTGTCCAATAGCAACCTCTACCCAACGATACGGTCGCGTTTGCACTGCAAGTTGCAGGTACAGCGTCAAGTTGTGGTAAATAAGTCGCCGCCGGACGAGTAGAGGAAGGTGGAGCCGCCGTGGACGGCGGAACAACAGCGGAACTTCATCGCACAAGATTATTTGCAGCAGACGAACAGCACCGTTTTCATTTAAAGTCACGCATTAATACTTAGCTGCCAATAAGTATGCAATTTCACAATACATTGGTGCGGATTATCAAAGGACTATCACAGGCAAATCGCTGCAAGCCAAACGGGATGCATGCCACCCGCTCTTGGCGTCGTCACTGCCCCAGTGAACATCAAAAGCTTTGGCCGTCGATCGCCGCGCTGCGCCTATTTAGCGTCTATCCAAGCTGAGCCCGGTCAATCTTTACATTACAGAACTCGCCGCAGTTGGTCGTCGCGTTGTCCCCAATCAGAAGGATGGGAGTGATAGCCTGACGCCCGCAGACCGCAAGGTCAGGGCAGCTGAGACTTTGCCACTCGCCAAGTTTCCATCGGAGTCTTGTGTGTCGGACGATGGCCAGGCACGCGTTCGCTCGTAGTCCGTACCCGGACGTGAATGTGTCGGACGAGCAGCGCCAGAGCCTCGTGCAGCTCGTGAATGGCTGCGTACAGGACCATTTCGCCAAGTTCGAGCGCTTCGTCGTGCAGGACAAGCACCAGGTGGACGACCGTCGCTGGGAGCACGTCAAGTCGAGGGACGACCTGCACGTGTACTCGGAGCGGCCCGAGAAGGAGCTGGTTCGCCACGGACTGGGCCCCACCAATGCCTCCCCTGACAAGGACATGGCCGTGATGCTGAGCGTCGGCACCTTCGTGGGTGAGATGCACGACCTGCTCTTTGGCGCGCTCAACACCACGCGGGACGCGATGCGCGTCAAGACCTCGTACGTACAGGATCTGGACAACGGTGCCATCCTGTGCCCCGTGGTGGAGCCCTCGGAGGATGAGCCCTTCCGGTCGCTCACCATCAAGTGGATGACGCTAGACGAGTCCAGCACCCTCAAGCGCCGCGACTTCGTGTGCATCGAAGCCACCGACGAGCTGCAACTGGCCAACGGAGAGACCATCGGCTTCCATCTGCTGCACAGCCTCGAGTTCCCGCAGACGAAGCCACTGCCTGACTTCATCCGCGGCAACATCTCGTCCATCAGCTTCTACCGCCAGGTGCATCGCACCATCATCGACACCTTCGGCTCTTGCATCGTCGACCCCGGTGTCAAGGCCAGGAAGATGCTCTTCGTCCCGGCCGTGGCAAGCTCGATGCTCGCAGCCACCAACTTCGTTCGCTGCGGCCAGATGAAGAAGCTGTCGTGGATGCTACGGCGTCGCCAGTCCGTGGCCAAGCTGCAGGAGGAGGCCCCCAAGAAGAGGAGCTGCGTCATGTGTGCCAAGTACAAGCCCATCGGCATGAGCACGTGCAGGCTCTGCTACGGCCGCGTGTGCTACACGTGCAAGGTGCGCGAGCAGGTCAGCTTCATCGCGCTGGACGGCCAGCTTACGCAGCGCAAGATCACTTTCTGCTCTCCGTGCATGAGCAAGGCTATAAACTCGAGCACACTGGAAGCAGCGAGAGACCAGGCCATGGGTTGCGAGCAGTACAAGGGATCGTCAACGTTCTCGGACTCCAGCTCCACTTTCGCGGACTCGGCCTCCACTTTTTCGGCCTCGACCTATTCAGAGTCTTCTTCGTATTATCAGTAAGAAAGATCAATGTGTTGATTGTGCAAATAACTTCAGCAGTGAGCTTCATTCACCCCACAAGAAAAAAAAAAACGATGCGTGCATTGTGCGAAGTACATGCACTTCGAAGTAGCGAAGTAGTGGCTTCAAGGCGTATGTACCGCAAAATTATTCTCCTTTACTAACCTTTTTTATATTATTTGAAAGCGGTCAGCAAGCTTTGAAGTCGCATGTCTGGTTCATCAGAGGTGTGGATGCTGTGAACAGCAGTTGAAAGATTTGTATGGTGCTCTTCACATGAGCATTTGAGCAAGCTCTTGGAATACGGGTTAAACTAACATGCAAGTCTACGTGTCGAGCAGTTCAGGCAACATATGTAGCGTTGAAAGAATCCACTGGGAGCGCCAAAAATTCAAGCAAGGCAAATTAAGACTTCTGGTGCAGCATCAGTACTCCGTGAAGCGGTACGTTCTTCTTCCCCCGGTAGGTAATTCTTCGACCGCCTTGCCCGATGACGCCGAAGGGCAGGCTCGCTCACGCCGACCAGTACCCGGATGCGTACGTGTCTAAGGAAGAGCAAAAACAGCTGATTCCCATTTCGAGAAGTACTTCAAAAGGTAGGAAAACTTCGTCGCTACCGACAAGCCGACGGCGCACGTGAATTCCAAATGAGTCCTCTATATCTGCCTATCAGAAGGGTCTCGCTCCCGCACTCCATGACTTCGTACCAGAGGAAACACCATGCAAGCTCTCAACGCAACTACTGTCAAGGAATTGGCAGTCGTGCTGAGCGTGGAGTCATACACTTGGGGAAATGGGTGATAGATGTCATGCCATTAAAACTTTGCACGTGCACATTCTTGATAGTGCTGTAGTGTTGTGCCCAGCGGAGCCAAACCTTTCGTACTTCGAAGTAGTTATTATGGAGCGAATTTAGTGTGCGTTCTCCACTCGATAACGGCGAGCGCATCGATTATCAATTGCTGCTCTAGATCGACTTTCACAGACCAAGGCACTGCCGATTAATCTCTCAGTATTGGTTTCTCGCTCGGCTATAGAATACGTATATTGTGGAAAGATGAAGAGGTTCTCGTAGATGCCTCCGACATTCAACGTTTGAACATCAGGAACAAGCGCGAAATCAGGAGGAATGTGTGGTGTGCCTGGAGAAAAAAAGCAAAGAAAAAGTATATGCTTAATTTCCTCGCTGCCGGAAGATGAAGAGGACAGAAGTGATTGAGCAGAAGTCCCTGCAGGCTGGTCGGAGAGGATTGTTATTCTCCAGCGTGCGGTTCAACTACAGTACAGTCTGGCATCCACAGTGACCGCCCCGGTGGTCCACACAGCCGTTCATTCTGGCTTTTAATCGGAACCGATGACCCCAGTTCCCCCGCTTCTGACCGTGACTTCGGCCTTCCGCTCCAAGACGGCCTTGCAGGGCCAGTCCGACATCCTCTCGCTCATGTCGCTCTTCCTGGACTCGTTCGAGCGACTCACACTGGCCCAAGCGTCCCAGTTCAACTCGGTGGCGCTCCTCGACCGAATCTGGGCAAGTAATGACAAATTCACGGATCCAAACTATGAAAATCCAAAATGGTCGATCCAGACATTTCTTCGGACGGATCGACATTATCGTCAATATCAGTTCGTGTTGGCTATGAAGGAGGCCGTGCATAATGACAACCTCGAGATGATCCAGTGGCTGTTTTAAAAGTTCCCAGGCTGCACCATCAGAGCCAGTGTGGTGAACGAAGCCGCAACGGTGGGATCAATGGAGATTCTCAATTATTTTATGGAGAACGGCACAGAGGTAACCGGAGATGAGGACATTGAAGACTTGCAGCATCCTGTGGAGTGGGCAGAGAGCATCGTATTCGCCACGAAAGTTCGCCATATTGAATGATAAGTGGCTGTACCGCGACACTGGACACAGTAAACTGGATGTTAGGCATCGCCACGGAGGTGGCACTAACGAATGGTGACATTGATTTGGCAGAGTGGACTGCATCACAAGAGGAAGTGTGTTTTCCAGTCTCAATGCGACATCGACTCGGACATTATTTCGTTCAGCAGAGGGGGGGGGTCGACTTACTGCAGTGACTGCAAGAGCGCGGATTGCTGGAAGGAGTGGTGGGTCTAATGGTGAAAGCCGCCGGGATGTAAAGCCTTGGTATGCCACGCTGGTTGGCCCAGCACGAGCATGAATCGTTCAGGGACTTTTGGGGGCCAACGGGTTTCAAGGCGGAAGTCTGTCTTTCCATCCACGCTGCTCCTGTTGACGGACAGCTGAAATCGGCAAAATCTCTCCGAGAGAAAACGCCTTTGGAAGAAAGAGAGCAATATCAAGTCGTTGAACTGGCACACCGCCGCTACGGGTGGATGGAGAGAGATGATCTCAACGCTCTGATCGATCGTGGAGCTGCCATACCCTACGGGTGGATGGAGAGAGAAGAGCGCAACACAATTCTTGTCCGTTTAGCTGCAATACCCTACGGGTGGGTCCACAACTTCCATGCCGCCCACCCTATGCCTAAGGTAGTTTCTGCACAAACGATGACGGAAGCTGCAATGAATGGACACCTCGAGGTCGTCAAGTGGCTGTACGATGAATACCAGGGGGAAATCGACCTATTTCACTACTGCAATGGCGATACAGTCGCGATGGATGCCGCAGCAAAGTTCGGTCACCTGGACGTGCTCCAATACTTGCACGAGTCCCAACTCTCAATTGATTCCAGAAGTAACACGCCACTGCGAAATAGCAAGGAACCGCAACAGCAATCAATACCGGTGTACACGTCAGCGGCTATGAACAGCGCGGCGGCAAATGGCCACCTGGAAGGTGTGCGATGGCTTCACCAAAACCGGAACGAAGGCTGTACGACTCTAACGATGGATGCTGCAGCTACAACTGGTCATCTTGAAGTTGTGCAGTGGCTAGATGAATATCGCTCGGAAGGATGCACGGTTACAGCCATGGATGGCGCCTCGAGAAATGGACATCTTGAAAGGATCAAGTGGCTGCACTCACATCGATCGGAAGGCTGCTCTGCTAACGCGATGGATGGTGCTGCGGGCAATGCGCACCTGGAGATGTTCAGTGGTTGAACGAGAACACTGATGTTGGTTGCTCAATCCAAGTCAGTCATGAGTGAGGCTACGATGAACGGACATCTTGAACTTGTGAAGTGGCTGGATCAACATCGATCTGAGAGCTGCACGACTGCTCCGATGGATGGCGCTGCAGGAAAGGCTTCCTGAATATCGTGAAATGGCTGCACTAAAATCGCTCCGAAGGCTGCTCTGAACGAGCGATGAAGAACGGGCATTTTCAGGTTGTGCAATGACTCGATGTCAATCGATCAGAAGGGTGTTCGAGCGATGCGATCGACAGCGCAGCGGGAAATAATCACTGGGAAGTGCTGCTGTTTCTGGACTCGCACTGCCACGTCGAGTGCACGTGGAGCAAGCCGCGCTCTTGACCTCCGACACTGCTGCCACAGGTGGATCCTGGATGCATAATATGCATCCAGTACTTCTTCTGATTTGATTATGATGAGAAGGACGACAGCAACGGGGTAGCAAATTGCTACCCAAATTGATTCAAGCGTCGGTAACTTCAATACATGAAGCCATAGCTTTCGGATTTGATAGTTGGCGAAACCGCAGCGCATGCAGTGACTCGTGATTCGTTTGGTCTACGAAACAAATTGTGCGTGGATCGATGTTGCATGTCATTGTTTGAATTGCGCTGCAAGCTCTAAGTGCCGAGAAATATCTACTGGTAAGCAATTTTTGTTTGTGAATCGCGCATCCCTAACAACGAAAACACACGCAGCACTGAGACGAAAGCACCTCCGTTCGTACTATGATCGATGCTGTCGATCCCACTTCGGGACGAAGTCGCGTTTATCACTTGTTGACTTGGTATCCTTCTGCCTATACTTTCAGAGTAGAGTTCACGAACTGACGTGAACAATCAAGAACTATACCTTGAGTATCTTTGAAACGAAAATGCTTAATGCGCTCGACCACTTTATCCGCATTGATGTAGCTCATCCGATTTCACCCACACCGTTTGCACATGTTGCACAGGCATCTGCATACTCGGTTCTAGAATGCAAGTGTTACTTGTCAAAAATGCCTTTTATTTGGTGCTGGAAGGGGGGAGAGTTCGGTGCTTCGAGCCTTCGAAGCAAGTGCCAAGTTATGATTTCACGCAGATTGAGAGAGTCAAGGAGGCTAGAAATCGTGGTGGTCGATGACGCTCTTGGTTGACGATAGGGTGAAACTCACTCAGCTATTCCTTTTTTTTTCAGCCCCAATTCAATAGTAGATCTCACAATGCTTCACTTCGTTATTTGCACTTGGGCATACAAACTTCAAGATATCAGGCCAACTTCAATCTTCCAGTTTCTTTTGATCACTTCTCTTTTTGCCTCGTAGGGGTGAGATGGTGTTCAAGGGATCGCAAGACACGCTGACGCTGCCTACGCCGCCGCCGCTGACGTCCGTGGCGCTGGTCTTCCGCGCCAAGGGAGTGCACGACGCGCTGGTCCTGGACACGACCACGGCCTTCCTGGACGTCGGCTTGGAGCTGGCCCTCCACGACGCGTGCAAGCTCAACTCGGTGGCGTTGATGCAGAGAATATGGGACTCCTGCCTGCCGGAGAGCGAGCCTTCCCCGGCCAATTTTGGGCCAGGGAGCGGGGGGACTTGGTCAAGGAGGAAGTACTTACGTACTGATAAACACTACAGGAGATACCAGTTCCGCCGCTCTATTATCGAAGCGGTGGAGATCAAGGGCGAACAAGACGCCGTCAAGATGACCAAGTGGCTATTTGCCCACTTCCATGGATGCATTGTCCCTTTTGGGGCTGTTCAAGAAGCGGCCGGGGCCGGGAGACTGGAGATCCTGCAGTTTTTCAAGGAGCACGAGGTTCCACCGAGAGCGGATGGAGGGTCCGCCATGAGAGACGAGATCGACGTCAAAGAGGGGAATGTGGTGCGCTGGGGCCGCCACGATATGGCCTGGGCGTCATTTTGCAAGCACGACCACGTGGTCCACTGGCTCCACGAGAACACGAGGGCTCCGCGCTGGATGAAGTCGGTGTTAGTGAACGTAGCGTACAACGGGGATATCGAGCTGATGGAGTGGCTCCGGGAGAACTACCGCACTCATGACAGAAGCCTCGTCGAAGAGGACGAAGAAATGGGTGACAACGAAGTTGAGGACGACGAGCCACCGCCTCTTATTGAAGCTGAAGACGTACAACCGCCACCGGACAACATCAGCCCGGAAGATTTTCTTCACGTTGACTTGCGTGCAGTTGCAGAAGGCCCGAGAATGGCGGGACGCATTATCGAGCAGTTGATGCTCATGGGCGTGCAACCATTTATTCGAGTTGACCCAACCGCATTGAGGCAAATGGCGGGTGAGGAGGTTCCAGCATTGGGTGAACTCTTGGGTAGAGAAGCTGCAACTACGCGTCCAGCGGCAGAAACAGAGCAGCAGCACAATTCAGTTGCCGGCAACCGTCTTGCGAGAGCAATCATGGGGCGGGGTGCAGACGCGTTGACGCAGGAAGACCCGGAGATGTTCAACCGAGGAAACATCGACGAAGCGGTGGATACTGCCCTGCTCGTGGAAGAAATCATCAGATCGGGTCTACCGCTTGACATCAGCATTGATCTGCGTGAGCAACGAGATCGCGTGCGGCAGCTGCTAACGAATCTGGCAGCGGCCGATGTCGGCGAAGACCCCGATATCGAGATGGCAGACCCAGACGATGAAATGGACGGACTCGGAGAAGAGGAATCCCAAGCTGGAATACCGGTTGTTCGTTTGCTGCTGCGTGGGATGGCAGGAGGACCTGCGGCAGCTCGTCGTTTGATGGACGAGGCAGAAGTGAACCAACCAGAACCGGCGGAGCCTCTGAGGCAACGTGCAGAGCAATTCTTCTTAGATCGAGAGGGCGACTTGGAGGGAGAAAATGCAGGCGAACTGTTGCGTGGAGACCCGTTCAAGTTTATGCGAATGGCTATATGTGGTGATCAGCATGAGATGATGGAATGGCTGTTCACCAATGGCTACGTGAGAGACTGCTATCTGAACGTGTGGGTTGCAATCGATAACCATCGCCTAGAAATGCTGGAATGGCTGATTGAGCACAAGTTGCTCGAAGCTGGTCGAGCGTTGGAAGCAGCAGCTAGACGTGGTCGCCTGGATACGGCGAAGCACCTTTATGATCGATACTGGCAGAACATACGGGCCCAGCGGCACTATCCTCTGACGAAGTCACCTGAGGATGAAACATCGCGGTTTGCCATGAATTCTCCACTGTGGATTTGTGAGGAGACAATTTCGTCAGCAGTTCAATGTGGAAACCTTGAACTCGTCCAGTGGCTCTTTACGACCTTCAACTCGGACGTCGATCTGCTCGGTGCTGGGCCAGTACGAGGGTGGGCAGGCATGTCTCGCCCACATCTCATCGATGATGCTGCTTCAAGGTCTTTACCGATGGTCAAGTACTTACACGAGATTTCAGTCTCAGGAAGTGTCAGCGGCTTAGGCCCAACCTGCACTGCTGCAGCAATGGATCAGGCAGCCAGTAGCTATCGTCTAGATGTGGTAAAGTGGCTAAATGACCACCGTTCGGAAGGATGCACCACCGACGCCATGGATGCTGCTGCAAGCAACGGCCATCTCGAGATGGTTCAATGGCTGCACATGAATCGATCCGAAGGATGTACTCAAGCTGCGATGAATGGAGCGGCAGCGAAAGGGCACTTGGACGTCCTCGAATGGTTGCATGAAAACCGGTCGGAAGGATGTTCGACGGCTGCGATGGATGCCGCCGCAGCAAAAGGTGTTCTCGATGTTATCAAGTGGCTGGACACCAACCGATCTGAAGGCTGCACTACCAGTGCCATGGACAGCGCGGCATCCGGAGGCTATCTCAACGTTGTCAAGTGGCTGGATGCCAACCGTTCTGAAGGCTGCACTTCTAGTGCCATGGACAGCGCCGCCTCCAGCGGCCATGTCGACGTTGTCAAGTGGCTGTCAGAGTATCGTAGTGAAGGTTGCACGACCAAGGCGATGGATGGTGCAGCGTTAGCAGGCCACCTGGACGTTGTGAAGTGGCTTCATGAGCATCGAACGGAAGGCTGCACCGTTCAGGCGATGAATTCAGCGGCTGGAAGAGATGACTTGGACATGGTTCAGTGGCTGAACGATCACCGGTCAGAAGGATGCACGACCGCAGCTATGGACAGCGCTGCTGCGGGATGGAACGGAAACTTTGACATGATGTTGTTCTTGCACTCACAGCGCAGCGAGGGCTGCACCACTGGAATCTTTGACGGGACTAAAAAGCCTGATTTGCTGATGGACATTCACGAGTCGGACCGGGACTACACGTGCGACAATATTCACGATTGGCTCGTCGAGCATTATGCTCACAGGATCCCAGCTTAGTGTAGCGGTCGTGGAAGCTGAACTGGTACGAGGGCTGTACCGCGAGTGAGGTGTTCAGAGATCTAGGCTCAAGGTTCCCAACCCAGCGGCTGATGGTGAGGGTACTTTATATTCGTTGAGTAAGAATCCATGCGCTTCTTTGTAAGGAGAATGTTTTGGGTTATCTTGGAAATGCTACTTGAAAGGCAGAAGTGCTCGAGGATCCGCGCGTGGACTTCCAGCAGCGTCTTATCGTACGCACCCAACAACAACGTCCAAGGGTACATCGTCACAGACGAAGTGATGGATGAAGCTGCCAAGATGGGAGCCTTTCACGTTCTCGACTTCTTGATGGAGAATAGGGTGAAGCATCATGTTGAATGGAGTGGTTGTTGCCCCACCACGGCTGCCAAGGCTGATGTGGTGTTCTTGTGGCTGTCGAGAACATTGCACATGCACTAGACGACAGGATGAAGCTTTTCGATCGGCGATCTCGCATTCGCGGAGAGAGTTCTTGACTTAGGACGAATCTACGTTCCACTCATCGGTCGACAGTGTATTGCTGTTGATGTTGTCGACCAAGGACGTGTTGACGTACTGGAATTTATTTCGCGTCGATGCTTGCTGGTTGGGACGGGGAGGCTCATGGTGAAGGCTGCTGGTATCTGGACGTGGTGCGATGGTTGATCGAGCAGGAGTCGGTGGTCACGCGGTACGTCGCGCCCGGATTCATAGAAGACAGCGATCTTCCCGATTTCATGGCGGAGGCTGTGCCCTCTGTCCACTTCGCCTCGATCGGCATTTGGACATTGCACACTAGGCTTTGATTGGGATTGTGGTCTGTACATTCACTCCCGACGCTAGAACCAGTGCAGAATGGCTTGACGTCGTGAAATGGCTCTACGACGAGTACGAGAGTGAAATTGATTTATTTCGCTAGAAAGATGGGATAGATACAATCGCTATGGATGTCGCCGCCGAGTATGGGCATCTTGCTCTGCTTCAATATTTGCACGAGCTGCAGATCTCGATTGATTTGGCAGCCAAAAAGCGAAGACGAGAAGATTACAAGCGCCGCAAGCGGCCTAGACCCGAGTGCACGTTAAATGGACAGCGCGGCAGGAAACGGCCACGTGGAAGTTGTGCAGTGGCTCCATCAAAATCGCAGCGAGGGCTGCACGACTCTTGCGATGGACCCTGCCGCTACGCCAGGCCATCTAGAAGTTGTGTAATGGTTGGATGAACATTGTTCCGAAGAATGCACGATCGCTGCTATGGATGGTGCTGCACAAAATGGATATCTTGAGGTTGTAAAGTTGCTGTGCTCACAATGATCGAAAGGCTGTTCATGGATGGTACTGCGGGCAATGAACACCTGGAGATCGTTCAGTGGTTGCACGAGAACACTGATGTTGGTTGCTCAATCCATGGATGAAGCTACGATGAACGGACATCTTGAAGTTGTGAAGTGGCTGCACTGCAACCGCTCCAAAGGCTGCACACAACAAGCGATGGACCAAGTGGTGAGGAACGGACATCTGCAGGCTGTGCGGTGGCTCGATGCCAATTGATCCGAAGGCTGTTGGAGCGATGCGATCGACGGAGCGGCGGAAAAGAACCGCTGGGAGGTTTTGCTATTTCTCCACTCGCACTGTCACGTCGAGTGCTCGGAGCAGCAAGCCGCACTCGTGACCGTCGATATAGGGTAGAGTAATCTTTACGAGTGGATCCTGGAGAAGTATCCCGCTTTCCAAGAGCCGGTGGGCGACTACCGGTAGCTTTGAGTTCTGAGAGGTTAGTTTTCTGTTGGCACGTGTTGCGTTGTACGCTGTGCAGTGCGTAGCTCTAACAATGTGAACAACGAAAACATACATTGAGAAACAAGAGCACTTCCGCTGGCACTTTCACTCCCGAGAAGCTGTTGAAGCTGCCGCTCACTCGTCAGCGTCATCGGACCAAATGTCGGACCCTGAAAGGGAGTTCATGACGTTGTAGGCTTGGTATCCTTCCGCTTGGTCACGCGCAGCAGGCAGCGCGTCCATTTGCGTGACTTCGCTCATGCACATGACGCAGAAGGTGATCTTGTGGCGCAGCAGCTTCCCGCCCGGCGTCAGGAAGCTGATTCCTTTGGGGCGCTTGCACTTGTGGCACACGGGGTTCATGCAGAGCTTGCAAGTGCTGGAGCGCAGCGCGCCAATCCTCGGGATCCCAAAGCTGCCGGGCGCGAGGCTCCGCAAACAGGCCGTGCACGCTTTCTTCTCTCCCAAGAAGCTTCGCGTGCTGCTTCGGTGTCGCTCCAGGCGCGTCTCCTCTTGTCGGTGCTGCAGCCTCCACGTGAGCTTCTTGATTTGACCACAGATAACGTAGTTGGTCGTGGAGAGCAATGCCTTGGCCGAAGCTTCCAGAGCCACAGCGCGGAACACTTTGCCTCCCGGGTGGACGGTATCAAGCGCGAACGTGTCGATGACGTTGTGGCCGACTTGCCGGTAGAAGCCGATGATCCGGTGCTTGGCGCGAATGGTGCCGGGCAGTGGCTGCGTGTTGGGGAAGTCGATGGAGTGCAGCAGCTGGTACCCCACGCGGTCTCCGTTGGCGAAGTGCAGGATGCCCGTGGCTTCAAGACAGACGAAGTCTCGGTTCTGGATGAGCCCCGTTTGGTTGAGCGGCAGGTTGATCTGCGTCCACTTGACCGAGACGGAGCGGAACGGGTCTTCCGTCGTCGGCATGATGAGGTTGGCCAGCACGGCGCCGTCGCTGTAGTCCTTGACGTACGAGGCCTTGACGCGCATGATCTGCTGCGTGGGGTTGACGGTGCCGAACATGAGGTCGTTGAGTTCTCCCTCGAACGTCCCGACGGCCAGAATGACTGGCATGTTCTTCTGCCAGTTGTCGGTCGAGTCTTGACCCGAGACCTCTTCGTCCACTGCGTCGTCCTTCCATCCTTTGCGTTCCACGTACACGTGCAGATTCTTGTCATCTCCGATGGATTTCCACTGCTCTTTCTTCACTTGCCGGTTGGCCTGCACCACGAAGGCCTCGTACTGTGGGAGAACCTCGAGGATCAGGTCTTTCTCTAGCTGCAGCAGCAGCTCCCGGTCGATCTCCGTGAGTACCAAGTTCGGGTACGGATTGACGGTGAAGCTCGTTTTGCCCATGGCTGGTAGTGGTTGTCTGCTATGCTGCGATTTCAGTTATGAGGATTGACCACCGCACGTCCTGAAGACCGCCAGCACAGGTGATGGTCTCGGCAAGTGGCGCGTGGCAGGGTGAAACGCGAGTGAGCAACGGGCAGATGAACCTTTTCGCTGGTTTCATTGCGCCATCTTTGCCAAGGCGGTGGTAACTGTACCGACAGTGGAGAGAGCGCGCGTGAAGGGATCATGGAAAGGAGAGAGACGTCGACTGCCGAGCAACAGGACGACTTCAACTTCAGAAGATCGGCAAGCCAAGGACTTATATCAGGGGAATTCTAAATATCTGAAACGCTAAATGCCGACCTTGTGGCTACATTGGTGTGGTGCACACAACACATACAATTCAATCTCCCGGCCTTCGGTGCGGCGTCGGTGATGCTGATGCATCCAAGCGGAGCCCTATGAAGGTGATCGACCCAGTTGGCGGTTCAGTCAAGTCTCTGGGCTCATGGCCAGGCTTTCAGAGCTCCAAGTTTCGCGGACGTCAAGCACTCTTGGGGGCTATGTGTCAATTCGCCGTCGTGGGCCAAACTACTAAGCAGGAGGATTTTCAAGAGCTCAAGTGCTTAGAAGCAGAGAACTATTCGCAACCAAGGTGGGCATCGTATCGTGGGGCCGAGAGGTCCTGAGCAGGACGCGGTGATGCTGTGTTGTGGCTGTTGGAAAACGTATCCTGGTGGCAAGAGGCCCGTGGAGATCGGCGACATTGTGCTCGCGGGGACACATCTCGACCAAGGGCCAGACACGCTCGACGTCGAGGTTCCGTTCGCCTCGGCCAGCCCTAGGCCTTTCGGTTGCCCCTGATGCTGGCACTGTCGGGCAGGTTGATTATGTGGCGTAGTAGCTACCCACCTTCTGCAGACAATTACTGCAGTGAAGCGCGAAGGGCGAATGTCTGCTATTGGGGTGGACGAGAAGCTGCGTGCCTCCGAGAAGGACGCTTACGTGCCAAAAAGGCAATCCCTGTATCGAAAAGTATATGGAATGGAGGTGTTGTGGCGCACCTCTCTCGCCCCTGCCAGAAGCTCCGCTGGCATCCTAACAGGCTCAAGTTGTAAACTATCATCTTGGCCGTGTTAGGCTTCAGATGCAGTGATGAGTTTGGGTAGATGCCAGTTTTGCTTCCAGAACGAAACCAAACGAGTGTTTGCTCTCGACTCGTTTCTCTCTCAAGATAAAGTGGTGGTCAACGAGAACTGGCGAGTGGTGGCAGCAGGATTTCTCTCCTGAGCGATCCCAGGGCTCTAACGAAGCAAGACTGTCTACGCTTGGTGAAACGTTAACCGTGGAAGCTGCCAAGTCGATCGCGGGAATATCGCGACGTCTTGCTAGCCGACAGACAGGATGGCTGATGAATGACGACTTCATTTCGCAACGAAGATGTTGCAAGGTCGGTGGAACTCCATCAGGACAGAAGCATGACTGTGTGCACGCGGGCAAGGCAGTCGATCGCTTGCGCTGTCTACACAATGGAGCCGACCTGCAACGCAAACATCGCCTGCTACCTCGTCGCAACACGCACGACAGTTGACCACCACAGCTAAGGCGTATGCACCGGTATGACGTCGTGTTTTCCGAAGGCTGGTGAGGTCATGTTGGTGTGTTCAAAAGTGCCGCAGTACTGCTCCGAACTGCTGTCAATCTCGGGTCGATCTGCGCTTTGTACACGGAAGCTATCGAGCCGTGCCAACTGATCTGTGGGGAACGGAGTCCTGTAGACTTTTCGTGTCTCCGTATGCATTGCACTTGTCGTTGCTTCTGGCCGAGCCAACTCAGGTGACGATGCGCGCGGCCTGGTCAGCACGACAAATGGTTTTTGGAGATCGCCAGCAGGAGAGAGAGACGTCAAGGTCGAGTAGAAACCTGCAGGATTCTCGAGATTGATTGGTATAACGAGGCGTGAACCTAACACTGGGCCGTCCGCAATGATCATGCGCAGTTCGATGGCTTGGCGAACAATAACTGGAACTCGAGTCCATACCACAAGAGAGACGTGTGCGGGAGGCAGGTGCGGTGCGCAATCGACACTTGAAAACCTCAAGACGGTCGTTCATGTGGAGACGTGAGAGCGATTTAGGTTGGAGCTTCGTCTTCCTGTTGACTCTGACGTGGAATCGAGCGGTTAGTCGGTCGAGTTCGTGCTTGAAGGCGTCTCGTGGCGTCAAGGCCTTCGTGATCTTGACGACGCTGTCGTGACGGCGTGAACTCAGTAGCTGGCACCGGATAGAAGGCTCTCATAATGGAGCACTGGTGAGTTTGTGAAGAAGCAGAATCGTGTGTTGGTGTGGATATCAAGGCTACAAATTCATTCCTACTAACGCCACCGTGTTGTGCATTGCCAGACAAAGCTGCCAAGGGATCACGCCGCCTCTCCTACAGATACCTTCTCGTCAGCTGGCGGGGCCTTTTGCACGAGCTTTTCCACGTGCATCATGAGCGGGTTCTTCATTCCAATCGTGAGTCCCCCGGAGCAGGCCACGTCTTGGCCAGGCACTTCTTCCAGGCGGAAGCGGCTAACCACGCACGCGACGACCATCTTCATCTCCATCATGGCGAGGTTGCGGCCGACGCAGACACGCGGACCCGTGTTGAATGCACTGAATTTGCCCGACGAGACTTTGATGAGCTCGCCCGTTTCCGGGTCGATGAACCGCTCCGGCACGAAGGACGCCGCGTCGGGGCCCCAGACTTCAGGCATACGAGCCATGGCGTGGTACACCAGCGCAACGTTGGAGCCTTTCGGGACGAACGTGCCGTCCGGGAAGACCGTGTCTTGCACGCAGAGCTTCTGGGCCAAACCCACGGGCGAGTACAGCCGCAGCGCCTCGTTGATGGTGGCCTCCAAGTACGGCAGGTCGTCCACCTCCTTCTTCAGCGGCACATAGTCGAAGTTCTCGGCAAGTTTCGGCAGCTTGGACAGCAGATAGGCCCGCAGTTTCTTCTCCACCCGCGGGTTGAGCGACAGCAAGTGGAAGAGCCACGCTAGAGCGTCCGCAGCAGTGTCTCGCCCAGCAATCAGCGCCATGAGCACCACGTTGCGAACCAGAGTGGCTTTGTCCACGTCTTGGCCTTCCGGAGTCTCCGTGTCCAGAACGAGGGACACAATGTCTCGCCCGCGCGTCTTGCCCTCCTTGCGCTTCTCCATCGTCTTGGAGATGACGTCCATGACGAACGAGTCGACCGTTGACAGGGCGTCGCGAAGGTGCTTCTCGCTGCCCACGTTGAGCAAGCGCTTGAGCTTCCAGTACCACGTCGGCACAACCAATCGCGCCGCGGCGATGTGCTGCGCGTCCACGAAAGCGCGCTCGAACGGGTGCTCGTGCTTGAGCGTCAGTGTGCTCAAGTTGAAGCCGAATGCGATCTCTCCGAACGCGTCGAGTGTGAACCGCCCCGAGTACGCGAAGATATCAGCCGGCTGCTTGGAGTTGGCGGCCTCCAACAAGACATTCTGCAGTATACACACGTGTTTCTGGATGATGGGGGCCATGTGTTCGCGCAGTGCTTTCGAACTGAAGAGATTGACGAACACGCGGCGATGGAACTTCCATTCTTCGCCTTCGACGATCAAGATGCTGTCGCCCAGGAGGTCCACCAACAGGTCGTAGATGTGGTCGCCCTTGAGGAAGTTGTCGTACTGCGTCTTCATCACGTGCTCGTAGTGTTCAGGGTTGGCGGTGAGGATCATGTTGCGCTGAAACGGCAGCCGCAGCGTGAACGGCGCACCGTTGCGCGACAGGAAGACGTCCGTGACCCAGTCCAAGAACCGGTTGGCGTGGTAGGCCATGAACACGGCGTGCCCCACGACTGGAATGGCCGACGGTAAGAACGGTACGCGCTTGGGGCCATGTGCTCCGGGCGAGACGCTCTGTTGTTGCTTTGACAGCTTTGCATCTGTAGTGTCAGGAAGACAGCGCGAGGCGACGGCCGCACCGACCAAGAGGCCAATCATCAGCAGTCCAAGCTTCTTGAGCGGGTCGTCGCTGTCCAGGAACCAGTTGAGCATGGCGAACGGTAAGGCTGGGCAGCTTGCGGAGGTCGCGTTGAGTTGGATTGTGACTTACTGGGCATCCACTTCCAGGCCGTGACGGACACGCGACCGGCAGTGCTTTCGACGTCGGCGGTTATCTCCCGCGCAGCTTCGGCTTTCGCGCCAGGAAAGCGTAAACAGCCGGCGGCCCAAGTGTTGAAGACGGAGAGGCCATCGCAGAGAAAGCTGACAGTGGCCACGGCCGCTGAACGGGTGGGCTGCAGCGCATCCTCTCGTCTAGAGTCATCAATTTGATGACTCGATATCAACAACCGGCTGAGGATAAATCATGGCGACACTGATGCCTGTGCGTTCGAATCGAAGCTGGGGGTGGCGGACGGCACTAGAAGCGCGGCTAGCAGCACCGAACATGACGACTTGAGGCCTCACCAACGAGGCGAAAGTGACCAACAACTCGTGTCTGACAGAAGAACCAACTCGTGCGCTTCGGCGCTTCAGCCACGCTTGTCGTACGTGGCGGAGGGACTGGCGTTCCCGCGGCGATCGACGCACAGTGTCGACTCTTGCGGTGAGAGTGGGCCTCCCCCACGAACCAGATCTGTAGCGTCTACAGATCGCTTCCAGACGTGTGAGAAGGGTCCACCAGGTCCAACAGGAGATCTGGCGCTGGTCGTGCCATCACTCGCAGACGAAGCGAGGTCGCCTGTGCTGAAGGCTGGAAGACTCCACCGAACGGAGGCGCGGCTGCCGATGCCCGGGCAGTCATCGGCACCGCAGCCTTCTCCTCTCCACCGGCCCCTGTGTTTAACACCGTGAAGAGCGCCAAGAGCGTAGCACAGAGCTTCGACCGCACTGGTACGCCAGCGAGGCTGGTCCAAAGCCCGCGAGGAGCTCGGATTTCGACGTGCTCCATGGTTCGTGCACTCGGTGAATAGCTAGCGTAGTGGTGTAGCGTAGTCAGCGGTCAAACCTGGCAGAGGCGGGCCACGGGCTGCCTTGTCCGCCACAACCCAATAAGCTCGCCACGGCGTCGACGATGCCCAAAGACCGCTTCAAGATGAGTCCGTTTCACTCGCTACCGCTCACACGCAAGGACCAACACAAGATGGTGGAGCTCGAGAAGGACCTGGTCGAGGACACGTTCCGAAAGTATGAGCAGTACGTCATGAGCAACTCGCAAGTCAACGTAGCGCGCTGGCGACACCTCAAGTCCAAGGACGACCTCCACATCTACGTCAAGCGTCCAAAAGAGGCCGAGCGCTGCTGCTCGCCGAACGAAGACGCCTGTGACCGCAGCGGTACGAAGCCTGTGGTGCTCAGCGTCGGCACCTTCAAGGGCCAGTTGGACGACCTCATGTTCGGCACCGTAAACCCGACCGACGACATCATGCACGTCAAGGCCTCCTACGTGCACGACTACAGCGACGGCGCCGTGCTGGCCAGTTTGGTCGAACCTACCGCCGCGGAGCCATTTCGGTCGGTGACCATAAAGTGGCTGCGCATCGACCTGCCGCTTAACTACACGGGGATCATCAAGGACCGGGACTTTCTGTGCCTTGAGGCGACTGGCATCCTGCACTTTGACAACGGCGAACGAGTTGGCTACATGATGCTGCACTCCATCGAGTCGCCGCTCGTTCAGCCGCTTCCTAACGTCGTGCGCGCCAAGCACAACATCACCGGCTTCTTCCGGCAGATCGCTCCCAACGTGATCGACACGTTCGCCTTCGACTCGATCGATCCTGGTGGCAACATTATGGAGTCGGTTGTGCTGCCAGTGATTGCCAATGCGCTGCTCTCGGCCACGAACTACGTCGAGTGCGGTCAGATGAAGAAGTTAACGTGGATGCTGCAGCGGCGCCAAGCTGCCTTCCGTGTGGGCACTGCGTTACCTATTCTGCGTGACGCCGATCACTGTGTTACGTGCAACCGCGACCTGCAGACCGGGTGCATGAAGCGGCTGCAAATATACACGTGCAAGATGTGCTTGGGCAGTCTGTGCTTTGGCTGCAAGGAGGTCAAGACCATCAGCTTCTTGTCGCCAGACCGAAAGCTGCTAAGGCACAAGATTAGATTTTGCGGCACGTGCGTCGCCATGGCCACCCGCTCGAGCGCGATGGATGCTGCCCGCGATCAGGCCAGCGGCTACCAAGCCTACAACACATTCTAGGCTTGTTAACAACCCGATCATGTTGTTTAGTGTCTCCGTGTAACTAACTGATAAAAAGGCTTACGTTATATTTTCTGGGCTGCTGGGTATACCGACGTGGGTGGAAGCTGGGCAGTTGCTAGTGAGCAATGGGGGGGGGGGGGGGGGGGGGGTGAGTGGGCGGGATCCCAGAGCTTCATCCTGCTCATACTAATAGTAGCTCAGATGCTTAGCATTGATCAAGTTGAAGCTGAAGAAAACATTTCTGCCAATTTGTGCAGGAGATATTTGTCACGCAAGGCAGCTCTCAGCATGATACATCAACAAGGCAACGAAAGCTTTCCCGCTGCGGAACACGAGATGAGACTGGGCAAATTCAGACGCCAGCAATTGGCGCGGTGAATCCTTGAACTATCCCAAACGAACGTTGGGGTCCAATGCAAGTGGTTGTTGCTCCGTCATCTTCGTCGCGCCGAACAATTCGGAGCTTGCTGGGATTTTGGCTTAATCGGCTGCTTCTGTGTTGCTGCCGCCTTCCTTTGTCGTGGTGTCACTGTCCTCGATGCAGAGCATGAAGGAGCCGTCGCCGCAGAATATATCCTGGAGCCACGCGCCGTTGTAGCATGAGCCATCCGTGAAGATGTATCGCCCCGTGCCGTGACGAACTTCGTCCAGCTAGTCGCCTTCCTACACGCAGCCGTTGGCGTACTTGCACGCCCTGCGACCGCAGCGCACGCCGCCCACCCACTTCCCGTCGTAGTGGGCTCGATTCCTGGCGTCATTAAACACACCAAAGCCGCTGCGTCGCCCGTTGCGCCACTCGCCGCGAGACACAGATCACAACGTCGCGACTCTATGTCCTTGACGACCCTCAGTCACCCGGCTGCCCACGTACACTTCGCCGGAAGCATCGTGGATGCTTTCGCCTTGACTGTGCGGAACGCCGTCGCACACTTCGCTCACATATCGGCATTTGCCGTTCTGGCCGTCGTGGATGCCCACGATTGTGCTCTTCTCACTTGAGTCAAACACATTGTTGGCCCATGATCCCACAAAATACGTGTCGTCCGCGTACGTTAAGGTACACGAGCCATGCTTGCGATCGCGCTTCCAGTGGCCTTCGAACTTCTTGGGCTGGCGAAGATGACTTGAATTGTTCTCTGATAGATACAATTCGTAGACACCAAAACCATGATGCTGATCGCCTTTCCATTGACCAGCGTACATGCCTTGGCTACTGGCATAACGCATGACACCTTGACCACAGCGCTGGCATCGCGCCAGTTGCCGTCATACTCGTCCCCGCTGAGAAATGTCCATTTGTCCTTGCCGTGGCACTGCGTATGATCATCGTTCATCTCGCCGATGTAGACATCACGGGTTCGCAGCGGTTTGACGCGGAGCTTCTTCCTCTGCTTCAGTTGAGAAACCGGCAGGCGCCTCCCAGAAATCCAAGGCTGTTGTCGAGGCAAGAAAATGCTGTGGCTGGTAAAATGATGTACTGGTATTAATATAGATTGAGTTTTCGACAAGAATACATTATGCAATTATATGTCATTATTTTCAAACTAGACTTTGTATCGTGAGCACCAGAATGGCCAGCACAAGTAAACTCCCGTTTGAGTGACATATTATCATCTTTCCTGCGCTGTTTTGTACTTTGGAGTATAATTCTGAGCATTCGAAAAACTCGGAGAGTGCGATGTGGTCTACCAACCAGCGCTGGTTTACTTAGGTTTTGTATACCGAGAAATGCATGGGTTACAAAATATTTTCCATCAAAATAAATAATTACATATTAGATTTGCAATATATTTTCTCCCCTTATTATGTTTTACTCCTTCACTGCTGCTCATCATCTGGAACTGAAACACCGCCAAACAGGAAGAAGCCCTTCTTGTCGGGGCGTACCGCTGCGGCATGCCCCATGTAGCTCTTGATATCAGCCATTGGGACTTGGACTTCCCGGATACGTGCACGCTGAGGCTCCAGGATGATCATCGACGATGAACAAAGTGCTGGCTCGTATTCAGAGAAGCCGCCAAAGATCACAATGGCTTCCTGGGCATCGCAAGGCTTCGCATCGACTTCGCCGTCCATAAAGCGACGAATGTTTCCCGTTTCCTCATCGATAGGAAGCTGCAAGACTACCGCTGTAGCGCAGCACCGCGCCGTGAGAACGGGGCAGTTCTTGGGGTTTTCACCTCCCGTTGTGACGACGGACCAAGCGTTGGCGGTTAAATCGAAGATGTGGATGGCCGAGTTGACTGCGGGCGCAAGAGGGTCGGCGTGCTGCCTGCCTCCGAGAACTACGACTTTGTCGCCTTGTTCAAGGGTGACAGCATTGTGGAATGCTAACGGTAGCGGGCTGTTGCCACTGGGCTGCATGAATAACCACGATAAAAGAGCGTCAGCAAGATGACGAAGAAAATGTGCTGCCATTGACAGTCCGGACGCACCGAGAGCTGGACCCAGCGAGGCCTCTGTCCTGCACTGTTCACTATGAACAGCCAAACATCCGATATGATAGTACCCTGAGCATTCTTCCCTCCTAGGACGAGCACGCCTTGAGTCGGCGGACTTTCAGGGTCGCTTGTGGCTTCTCGATATCGCACCGCAGCACTAGCGTGCCATGCACGTTCGCTGGGAGCTGGTGATGGAGAAACATTGGGATCTGTGCCACCATCGACCGGAGAGACATCGGTGCAACAGAGAACGCTGTTCTCGTAGCTGATCTCGTACACATCGCCGAATAGCTGCTGCGAAGTGCCACGACCAGCAGTCTCAGCAAACTCGGCTATCGGTTCGCCGCCGAAGACGTAAGCTCTCTCGTCCAGTGTAACGACAGAGTGACCGACACGGTGAGTGAGCTCGCCGTGGACATCGTAACCAGTTAGCCATTTGGTGGTGGTCAGGTCAAACAGGTCGAGGCGTGAGACGCTAGTGAAGCTCTCGCTCCGTAGCTCTTCCTTGCCTCCGACGATCACCGCTCTGGTCACGGGAAGCAAGGTAACAGTGTTGGATACTTGTCCAACTCGTGAGAGTGGTGATGACAGCTCAAACACTACGCACATGTGGCCATTCAAAGTTCCTGTGCAGGCCCCAGATAGACTGTAGAGCCCCTGTGGCTCTTGGATCTTTCTTCGTAGCACGTGAGTCCCCCACGCCGTGAAATCACAGGACTGCCAGAAACGAGGTCACCCCGTCAATTGACCGAACACTAGCACGTCCTGAGCTGGCCACGTACCTCGAGCCACTTCAACTCTTGAACGTCTCGAGCCATCTTTTAAGATAAGGGCAAGTCCCAAGATCCAGCTGAGTGAAGAGCCGTCGGTGCCAACAGACACTCGAGCAAAACGGATTCGTCTTCCTCTTACCGATCATAATGACCAACTTCTGTTGAAACAGGCTGCATTATCGATGGTGACAACTAACTAGTTACTTCCACCTTGAGTCTCGCATCATTGCATACATTTTATGTCATTACAAGTTACATTTATGCTTTGAGTTGCGGAGTCCCCATTGCAGCTTGGAGAGCGCTTGCCAGTCCCTTTCACTGCAATACTTGACTATTATTGGCGTCTTGCCATCCTGGTCAGAGCTCTCAGACCCCAGACAGCTATCTCTTCTACACCATGATGCTCGGCGCGATTGTCGCCAAGATGGGGGCTGGCACCAAAGCCCCCCAAGACGCTCCTCCTGCCTCGACGCCCCCCGTGATTGCAGTCCAACAACGACAGCGACCCAACGAAGCCATCTTCAACACGCAGTTCACGACGGCCGGGAAGCGATTTCTGCACAAGATCAAGAAGAACCGCGCGATGCAAGTGGATCGACGTACTCGCGGCTTCCAGCTTGGCCTCGAACAGCGGACAGTCGTGGTCGATCCCTTCACAGGGAACCACTACCGGGTCATGATCGTGGACCCAGACATGCTACGACGAGAAAACCTCGCCGATGACCTTGAACAGCGCTTCGAGATCATTGTAGCGCCCAGCAACGAGCGAGCATTCGCGCTCCTGGGGCTTTTCGAGGTGAATTTCGTGCTGCTTCGCCTGGACATCGGCAACGACCAAACCGCAGCAACCAGTCCAGCACTGGCCTTTCTTCGAGAAATGAAGCGGAGTTGCTTCCGAACTCCCATTGCAGCACTGGTAGACCCCTCTTTCAATACGGATCACGAGGCGCAGAAGCTGCTGGCTCGTGCACTGCAGCAGGGAGGAGTCTGTGGCTACTTTGAAGAAGGGCTTCATCCTGATCTTTTGACCGAACGGATAGCCAAACTGATGCGATCGATCTCGGTAGCGCAGAATGAACTCGCTCGATGTCGTGGGACTCCTTCTCCTGAGCAAAATACCAGCAAAGCAGCAGCTCGAGTGCAGCCCCAAGCACCGCCACCGCCGCAACCGCAGAAACTCGACAACCAGCTCGTCAATAGGGCACGTGTGACTCCACCCAGTTCTGCGACGGGACCAAAGCGTCTACCAACAACGGATGTGCCGAGCATTCGTCCTAGCTCCGTCAAGTTCGACCGACCCGGAATGCTGCTGGAGCTGAGTCTAAACCAACGCAAGCAGTGTCTCCGTCAGCGCGAGGCGCTTCAAGCCACGTTTGCATCGGCCCCGCATTCGGTGCTTGGCGTTGACATCGACTCGAGTCCAGTGTCTGGCAGACCAGCCACACCGTCGGCCTCATGCCTCTCCCCTCTGTCTCCATCCTTCGGCTCTCCAGGACGCCAGACGAAAGTGAAGACGAAGATCCCTCCGCTACCGTCGCCAAAGCAGGTGAGTCGTCTCATCTACACGCGACCGCAAGAGCTGCAGACTCGAATCGGTCGACACCTATACGAGCGTCTACATATCGCCGGACCACCGGATGCAGTGCCCCAAGACCCTCTTCTCAATCACTGCGTAGTGATCGACCCGCGCCCTCAAGGGCGAGATCTGGTTGTGGGCAAAGCCTACATGTTGTACTGTGAACAGCGGCTGGATGAAGCGCTTCTACACTGTGATCGGGCCCTGCGCACCCCAAACCAAACGCTGGAAAAGCTGGCGCGCTTGCTACGAGGCGCGCTCTATGACACTCGCGGGGAACACGGCCGCGCCGAAGCGGAGTTTCTCGCATGTCTTCAGCTTGATCCGTCGATGCATGAAGCCCACTTCAACCTCAGTGTCGCCCGACTGAAGCTGGGCAAGGACACGCTAGCGCTTCAATCGCTTACGCAAGCTTTGACGCTTGATCCACAGAATGACAAGTACTTGCACAACCGCGGACTCATGTATCGACGCATGGGCCATTTCGTGCAGGCACAGAGTGAATACTGCAAGCGGGAGATCGCTTCAGGTGCAGCGTTCGCTTCACAAGGAGCTCGAAGGGGGTTCAGCAACGCAAGGATCAACTCAGACACGATAGCAGCCCCATCCGCCACTCGGGGTGTTCAACCGATGAGAGGGAAGCTCAGCAAGTGCGAGATGGAAGACGGGATGTTCGCACATTTGTTCGGCAAGCCCACGCCAGATAAACTGGCGTTGGCTTGCCCCGCAGCCGAACGCTCAGCCGACATGCTCAGTGCGATCGTTGCCAGACTCCAAACGCTGCTCTTCTTCCAGGACTTCTCTCGCGAAATGCTCACTCAAGTGGCCCAGACACTGGACTACGATGTGGTAGCTTGTGGAAAGAGCTTTACGCTCGGAGAGACCCATGCACAGAACTTCTACGTGCTGCTGGGAGGAAGACTCAGCGTTCGTCGACGTGTCGGCACCACAGACTTTGCTTCGATCGTGACAACACATCACCTGGAAGCTGGTGCCGTGTTCGGCTGTGCAGGCTTCACCATCTCGGCCCAGGCCTCACTCATTGCCGACGAGTGCGCGGAGATCGGCATCCTGTGGCCGGACGACTACACGGCCACGATCCAGGCCGTGACGTCGCAAACGAATCATGACGTCTTCGCCTTCTTGCAGCAACTGCGTGGCTTTCGCCGCCTCACCACGAGCGAGCTGGGTCATGTTGTTGGAGTCTCCGAGCGCAAGCGATTTCGCAAGGGCGACGTCCTGCTAGAGCAAAACGAGCAGCCCCGTCACCTCTTCGTGCTTTGGAAAGGAAGCTGCTCAGTGTATCAGGACTTCGACAGCGCTCCGCTTAGCCGTCGCAAGCTCCGACGCAGCGCGGAGTCCGATGGCTGGAGCGATGATGAGGAGGAAGAAGACGACTCGGACGATTCAGAGGAAGATAACGTCGAACGTGACAACCGGAGATCGCGTCGGCACGCCCGCCACGGAGGCAACGACGACGAAGCCGCCACTCCTCCGTTTCACCGACTCATCGCCAAGCCGGACTGGCCGCTGGGCTTCCAGGCCCGAACGCGAGCTCGCAAGTACCGTCGAGGCCGTCGACACGGCTTGATGCTCTCTCGCACGCCGCACGTTGTGGGGGCCCTGAGCACAGCGCCACCACTAACTATGTCGCTGCCCATGCGTCGCGTGAAGGAGAAGCTTTCCGCACACGACAAGAACGCGCTGGTCCAGAAGTGCGTGGCGCCTGCAGTGTTCGGCGAGTCTCGGTTTCTCGACCCAACCCACGCGCCGTCCAAGTGCTGCGTGGTGGCCGAGTCGCTGGTGGAGGTGCTCCTGTTCGACCACATGCGGCTGCAGGAGATGGGGCTGCAGTCAGAGGTCATCAGCGAGCTGTTCGACGCTGCTCCCAAGTACCTGAGCGAGAAGGAGGTCGCCCAGAAGCAGGCGGATGTGGTAGGACTGCTGTATGGCGGATGTGTATTTGTCTGCAGCTCAGCTATTGATGTGCGCGTGTAGGCGACGTGGGATGAGTACAGGAACCTGCGCTTGCTGGAGCTGTCCAAGAACCGCTGGCCCGAGGCCAAGGCAAGTACCAAGTTGACCAGGCCGGGCGCTGCAGTGTACTAATACTGTGGCTCTCGCTTTGATCAGAGACACCTCCGCGCCTTGTCGAATGGCTGCAGCATCATGCTAGCGGACCACAGCCGCGCCGTGCTCGAGTCGAGCGCGAGTCCGAGCTCCAAGCCCTGCTCATAAACTGTAGCCATGTAGAGGCCTGTCTCAAAGATGAGCGACGTCCTCCCTTCCTCCACGACGTAATCTCTTTTGATCTCACTATATACAGGACGGATGTCAGATTTGTGTGTGCAAAAAAGTCGACGCGACAATAATTATGCATTTTTCCCCTTTCGTCTCGGCCTGACTATGGGGAGAATGCCCCAGCTCGACGACTCGGCGATGGACGCGCAGGAGCAGGGCTCGAGCTGGCTGTCGCGACGCCGCGCGCCTCGGATGGACAGCGGGGGCAGCCGGGGCGAGCTGTCCGCTCTGGCGGCCATGCTACTCAGTTCCCACCCGCGAGCGAGCATGATGGACGCGCGTGTGCTGGCCATTTCTCGCGGCACGTCCGTGGGCGACGACGACGAGCGGGCGGAAGCTTCCCCCAATGTGTACAAGTTCGACGTGGCGCAGTACAAGGACGGCTCGTTCCGCTTCGTGCCGGCCTGCGCGCGAGACCTCATCAAGTACACGGGTCGCCTGCTGCACCACGGCGCGCAGGCCCCGCGCAAGACCAAAATCAACACAGTGCAGTTCGACTGGCCGGCCGTGGCCTTCCAGATCTCCGTGAGAGGCACCAGCAGCGTCGCGATCCGGCTCAAAGGCGACGGTGCGTTGCTGCAGTTGTTGTTGGAGGTTGTGAGAACCTTCTTGAAGGAAGTTTGACTGGCGAGGCGTTGACGCGGATTGAGTGGCATGGGAGAAAACGATCTTGTCTGCTGAGTCACCACGATGGCTCCTGGACTCAATCGCTGAGCCGGTGCCACGTTCTGAACTCATTTTGGTCCGACGCCGATCTTGGGTTTTGGTGGTCTGGAGCTGATGGTGTTGCTGTCGTGGCAGGCAACTACTTTAACGTGTTTGTGAACAGCGAGTTGCGCTGTATTCTGCGCGCGTCGCTAAACGCAACTTGCTGCGAAGGTGAGCGAGCGGAAACGAGTTGAGGATTTTAGTTTTGGGTTGTGTTGTTGTTCTAACGGGGACTCGCGTTGTGTGCGCAGTGGCGGCAGACCTGGACACCGAACAGGAGTACGCGATCCGAATCTGCAAGCGCACAGAACCGCAGATGAGAGGAGCGATGTCTACGTTTAAGGTGCGAGCATGCTGCTATTGTCTGTAGTCGTCTTGAAACCGAGCGAGGTTCTAACATGTACGTGGCTATCGTGTTTATGATCATTGCTGGGGCGGGTGGTTACGACAGGTATGCACGTTCTACGGGTTTATCGTCGAGGAAAACGCCGAGGTCCTGCCAGTGGACCAGCCGGAGCCGCAACCCGCTCGGAAGATGGAGTTCATCGGCGACTCGGACACGTGCGGATTCGGCAACGAAGGCAAGGCCAGCAGCGCGAAGAACCTGTTCGGTATGAAGGGCCGCATGGAGAACGTCTACAATGGCTACGCTTGTATCACGGCGCGAATGTTTGATGCTGAAGAGCACGTGTTGGCGTGGAGCGGGTAAGTGCGCAACTCTTGGTGCATTGCCACCTATGTTTTTTTTTAATTAACCGGTGTGTGCCTTTGTTTTTCGATGTTGCGAAGTAAGGGCGTTCATAGTAACTCTGCAGATTGGGGGCCGAACATGCCGGCCTTGTGGAAGAACACGCTGGCCTCCCGGCCAGGCGACTGGGATATGTCCAGCTGGGTACCTGACGTAGTGGTGATCAACCTCGGCATCAACGACCTGTCGCCTCCTGCGTCTGCAGAGACCGACATTATCACGGGTTATGCTACTTTTCTACTGGAAGTCCGCTCCTGTAAGTCGTGCGTAGTTTTTGAAACCCTGGAGAGAAACACTCTAAGTTTTGAGATGCCTTCATGTACAGATCGCCCAGACGCGCACATCTTTTGCGTCGTGTACGACGAAGGCTGCATCAGCTCGGAAGACTCGGAGACGAACCGCAAGTTTGTGTCGCTGCAGCTGCAAGAGATCATCAAGGTGGCTATCTCCAAGGTCAGCAAGCACGACGACAAGATGCACTACACCTTCGTCAAGGTACGGGCGTCGGCAGCTTGTGCAGGGGATATAGTGGTGCAATCCTTTAATGCGTATCTCGACTGCTGCTCAGGTGGACGAGGGTCTCGAGAAGGACGACTACGCGTCCATGATGCACTACGCCGTGAGCGGCCACATCAAGATCGCCCAAGTGCTCGCCGAGGAGATCGCGCTGAGAACGGGTTGGAGTGTGGAGCACGAGCCACAGACAATGCCGTACCCGCAGGCCAAAGACCAGATCCTGACGCCGCGAGACCACTCCAAGACCTCCTGCGCCGTATCGTAAGCCAGCAAAGTTGAAGTCATTCTCAGTTAGGTAAAAAAGGCAAGACTATTTATTGTCCCACCACGCCCATCCTTTTGTGTCTGCCCATCACTTTGGTATCCGCAACCTCAGAAGGACCATCACTCCTGCGATCTTCACCATGCTGGCCGCCGAGAAGCTCCGCGAGCTGCGCGCGCTCATGGCTCGCACCAACGTGCGTCTGCTGCCGCTGCGTCACCGCCTGGGCAAGACGGACAAAGAGTCGGCGACGGAGCTGTCAGGTCGGCCGCTGCAGGCCTTCCTGGTGGACACGGCCGACGCGCATCAGAGCGAATACGTGGGGGATGCGCACAAGCGTCGCGAGTTCCTCACGGGCTTCACGGGTTCCAACGGCACGGCATTGGTGACGCCCGAAGCGGCGCTCATGTGGACCGACGGCCGCTACTTCCTCCAGGCGGAGCACGAGCTAAGCAAGGACTGGACGCTCATGCGCGCGGAGGAGCCGGGCGTGCCCTCCATGGAGCAGTGGGCCAAGAAGAACCTGCCGGGCGGCAGCTGTCTGGCCATTGACCCATATCTGACGTCGGTCTTCGCGGCTCGCAACTTCGCCAAGGCTCTAAAGGAGACCAAAGTGGAGCTGGTGGCGTTGCACGAGACGGACAACCTGGTGGACCTCGTCTGGAAGGACCGCCCCGTTGTGAAGCCCTCGCAGGTGACTTTCCTCTCGGACGAGTACACGGGCCGCTCGGTGGCCGACAAGATTAAGAGCCTCCGCGAGGCTGTGAAGGACAAGGACGCGGACGCCATCGTGCTGACTGCACTGGATGACATCGCGTGGCTCTTCAACATCCGCGGCAACGACGTCGAGTTCAACCCCGTCGTGTGAGTGGGCTGAGGATTTGAGGCTTAAGTGGGAAGACTTATTTACTGTGTTCTGTTGTCTGCAGTACGTCGTACGCTATCGTGACTGCCGACTCGGCGACGCTGTTCCTGGACGCGGCCAACCAGGACGAGGTGACGCAGCATTTGGGTTCTAGCCGCGTGGTGTGCAAGCCCTACTCGAGCATGATGAAGGAGATCTCGGCCTACACTGCTGCAAACAAGGACAAGAAGATCCTGGTGGATCCAGCCCAGTGCAACGTCGCGGTGTTCCTGGCCATCCCCGCTGCCAACCGCAAGGAGGAAACGTCCGTGGTGATGGCGCAGAAGGCGATCAAGAGCTCTGTCGAGATTGAAGGCATGCGCCAGGCTCACCTTCGTGACGGAGCTGCGCTTGTCAAGTACTTCAGCTGGCTCGAGAAGGAGATGGATGCTGGCCACGAAGACCAATGGGACGAAGTGCTGGTCGCAGACAAGCAGGAGCAGCTTCGTCAGGAGGTCAAGGACTACGTGTCGCTCAGCTTCGACACCATTTCGTCGATCGGCGCGAACGGATCGATCATCCACTACTCGCCCAAGCGTGGAGAGTGCGCCAAGATGTCGACGTCGGCCATGTATCTGAACGACTCTGGAGCTCAGTACCTCGACGGCACGACGGATGTGACCCGAACGCTCCACTTCGGACAGCCGACTGCGTACGAGAAGGCGTGCTTCACGCACGTGCTCAAGGCGCACATTGCGCTTGCGAGTACAGTCTTCCCTGACAAGACGGAAGGCGTCCGACTGGACGCCATTACGCGTGCGCCGCTGTGGAAGGCTGGGCTGGACTACCGCCACGGAACGGGCCATGGCGTCGGCGCCTTCCTCAACGTGCACGAGAAGGGGGTGGTAAGTGGCAAGGGGATTGCTAGGCTTTACCTTTTGCCAACATCTTTGCTTGTGTTTTTCTGCAGTTGATGTCGTTCCGTTTGAATCCGAATGGCCTGAAGATCCAGGACGGCATGGTCCTCAGTAACGAGCCTGGCTACTACGAAGACGGCAAGTTCGGCATCCGCATCGAGAGCGTCATGGTTGCCAAGAAGGTGAGCTGCTGCTCTGGTCTGCACTGTGTTTCAGTAGATCAGAGTGACCTGCTCACCTGTGTCTCTGCTTTCCAGGCCGCTGGGATCACGAGCCCCATGAACCGCGAGTTCTGCGAGTTCGAGACGCTGACGATGGCCCCCATCCAGCAGAAGCTCATCGATCTGAGCTTGCTCACGGCCGAGGAGATCAAGTGGCTCAACGCGTACCACAAGGAGGTGCGCGACAAGCTGCAGCCGCTGCTGAAGGACGACGCCGAGACGTACGCGTACCTAGTGCGTGAAACGAAGCCACTACCGCTTCATTGAGCTGCTGCACTTAGATGCAGCCTTCAAGCCGAGTGAATGTACGTCCTGTCCTGCTTTGGCAACGTTTACTTCTGTTCGTCCTCGTCTGGACCTTGACGGCCACAACTTGGGGACGGGCTCCTGCTCGCTCGATGGTGTCTCGCCAGAATTCGAGCTCTCCGCTCCTCCCTCTCCTCGAGCCGCTCGATCTGATGTTCCAGACGCGTCGCCGTCGCTTCGTGTCGCTTTTCCTGCCGCTGCAGTCGCTCCTCCTCGCGCTTCTTGCGCTCCTCAATCTGATGCGGCGTCTCACCCACCAACGCTTGAGCCACGTGATCGAACCGCTCTTGGTACACGCGCATCTCCCGCTCAATCTGGTGGCGTCTTCCCTGCAGCTCCTGCTCCGACATCAATTCGTCCTGGCGATACACTTGACTCGTAGGCGGGGCTCTGTGCTGCCCTGGCAGCTTCAACGGAGCCATTGCAGCAGCAACGGGGGCTTCAGGAGCTGTAGGCGCGGCATCAAACGTCGGATACAGCGTCGCATGAGCTTCCTGGACACTTGGACGCGTCGGTGGTCCGAGATGTGAGTGTCCATAGAGCGGTGAGGGGCTGGGACGCTCGCTAGACGCCGCAGCTTCTGGCTCAGGGGCGTCGAAGGCGTCGAAGGCGTCAATCAATTCTTCTTCATATACCTCCTCGGGTAACTCCATTCTTCAATGTGCGCGGCGCATAGCCAGTCGCTTCCTGTCCCGATGAGCGTCGAGGCGTATCGAGTGGTGGTGGTGGGCGCTGGCATGGCCGGCGTGGCGACTGCGAGCGCCTTGCTGGCGTCTGGCCGCTTCCAAGTCGATGAGGTTTGCGTGCTGGAAGCCCAGCCTCGAGTTGGTGGACGGATCCACACTCGCGCGTTCAGTGACGAGCTTCCCGTGAAGGTGGAGGCTGGAGCGGCTTGGATCCACGGCACGGAGGGGAACCCCATGGTGACCTTGGCGCGGGAGTTCGGCATTGAGCTCGAGGAGGTGAGTTCTCGCAACCCGTGGCTGCATCCGCGTTCGTGTCCAGGCTTCCTCATCTACGACGGCAGTCGGCGGCTGACCGACGAAGAAGTCGATGAGACGTGGGTGTGGCAAGATCTACTGCTTCATAAGCTCCAGGAAGTGGCGTTGTCGGGAAATGTGGAGGGCGAGGCACTGGACGCGACGGTCAAGCGATTACTGGTCGGTGATGCAGAGCTGCGGAGGGTTCTGGAGTCAAGCGACGACGCCAGAGAGAGGCTGGCGCTGTGCTTGCATCTCGTGGAGACCTGGATGGGAAGCGCAAGCAACGACATGCAGAGCGACGCGTTTGGCGAGATCGACCTGATGGGGTACGTTGAGTAGCAGATATTGGCTTGGAACTTCACTAACTAGTTGAGTTTTCATCGGCTAGAGACGACCCTGGCGCGCACTGCGTCGTCCCTGCAGGAATGGAGAGTTTCATCGAGCTCCTTTCAGCCCCATTGAAGCCCATGCTGCGAACCAACGCGTGTGTCAAGTCGATCAACTACGAGAACACGGAGGCTGTGGTTGTGGAGTGCGCTGATGGCAGCAAGGTGACGGCGGATCGCGTGGTGGTGACGTGCTCGCTGGGGTTTCTCAAGGCCGATGAGCTAAAGTTCTACCCTGAGCTTCCGGTTCCGAAAGCTGAGGTTATCGCTCGCTCTCAAATGGGTCAGTGCATGAAAGTTATGGTGCACTTCCCTGAGGTCTTTTGGCCCAAGGACGCTTCGTTCATCGCTCAGATCCGTGATACTACGTCGGAATCCGGCGTCTATTTTCCCGTCATCTTCAGCTACTATGCGACCAAGGGCGCTCCGATTCTCGAAGGCGACCTCATTGGGGCGAAAGCCCAAGAGGTCTCAACGACAAACTCGGACGAAGAAATCGCTCGCGCGATGTTCCAGCAGCTTCAAGACACTTTTGGTCTTGACATTCCAGAACCAGTGGGTCATTTTGTCACCAGGTACGGCGGTGCTCGACTTGTGGGTCGTTCATGGCGGGGCTGACCCTTGTTTGCTGGTGTTTTTGGCTAGATGGGACCAGGACAACTGGGCGTGTGGTGCCTACAGCAGTGTCACCGTGGAAAGCACGTACGAAGATCCAGACGTGCTGGGTCAGTCCGTAGCGGATCGCGTATTTTTCGCGGGTGAAGCCACCAACTACGAGTATCAAGGTGCACTCCAAGCTGCGTATCTATCTGGTAAGATGCGCATTGTGAGCAGGGCTGGAGCTCTTCTAACGGAGAGGAATACTTTCACGGATAGGTTGCCAAGCTGCCGAGGATATCGTAGGTGCTGTATCCCATCCGGCATAACGTTCACTACCATCAGACAAATGTAAGGAGCAGACAGAGCACTACGCCTCTTCTGAAGGAATGGATTGAGGAACCGGCGTGCGGGATCTGGTGAAGAAAGCTTTTGACCTGTCGCTTGCCGTGATTTTCGAGTAGATTTGAATCTTTTTTCTCGATCTATCCAGGAAAAACATCAGGACTTTGCGATGGTCAACTTGCATCAGTATTGTCAATATGATCAACTTCTTTCAGCTTCAGAATTGTACTCAAAGCGTTTTTTTTTTCAGAATTGTTCTTGAACCCTTGGTTTTGAGACCCACTCCGACTTCATTCCCAGAAAAACAAAGTTGATGGAGTTTGCGGGCCCACCATCTGAAGCCCTTGGCCCAAAAGGAGCCACAGTGTGTTACGGGATGAAATCAACACGCGACCGGATGGGGGGAGGCGTCGACTTGAGAGACCCAAGAACGCTCCCTCGAAGCAAGTTGAAAAGCGATGTGATTGAGCTGCTGGAGAAGGAGCGAGTCGTGTTCATTACAAGCCCACCAATGACGGGCAAGACATCTTTGGCCGCTTTGGTGTGTCAGGAGTTGTCGAACAACTCAACGAAAAAGACGGCGATTGCAAGTATCTCGATACTCGAAACGGCCCTCGAGGTTCCCAAAGACACCACGTTTTCCGATGCTTTCGAGAAGATGTGCGACGTCAAGTGGGAAGACGTTTTATCGAGGGCATCTGACGGGTTCACAGTTTACATTGTGGTCGACGAGGTGCAGATGTTGTACACCGATTTCGCCTTTCACAACACTGACGAGTTCTGGAAGCTTGTCACGCTCGTTCGGACCGACAAGTCGCTGAACATTAAGGTCTTAATGCTTTCGTCTTATGGCTCAAGCGAAGGTGCCCCAGTTGCGATTCCACGAGATCTTACTATCGGCATGGATCGTTTGAACTTCACCGCAGCTGAAGTTCAAGAGTACTTGAATTCATGGTTTCTAGGGAACGAATCCCTCGGAGACTCGGCAACGGTTTTCAACTTTTTCTTCTTACGGCTGACGGGTGGCCACGTTGGTCTTTGCAAAACTGCTGTCGACAAGCTGAACGAATCGTTTTGGTCCCGGCGAAGGAGTGCGAGCGCTCCATTGTTGGCCGCCGAGTGGATTAGTTTAGTTAGTCTTGGTTGCCAGACCCAAGACAATGACTTTGGCCTGTTTGATGCTCTGAATCTCACCGAAGCAGTGAGTTTTGCCGTGGGTGGGCTGGAGAAAGTAGAACTTGGTATCCTGCACCAGTTTGTTCAGGGACAATCTGCTCTCGAGGGTGAAGTTTTGAAAAAGTGCATCCGCCTCGGCATCGTAGTGCAAACTCGCGAGGGAGAGATACAGCCTTCTTCTCCAGCGATGTGGAGGTATCTGTTCAGGGAGGCAGTTGGCTACATCGAGCATGCGCAATACTAAACTACGGTGGTGCTTGAGTGGCCATTACTGTCCCTGGTGGCGATCAAATTTTGACGAGCTTTGCACGCCAAGCATCTGTGCGACAAGGCTGCTGCAAAACTAAGGAGTACTAAAGATGCCGATATGGGAGACGGGTCTTTGGTTACACGGGAGGTTAAGCTTGCCTAAAAGTTCATGAAGAAGTTTTGCTTTGAGTTGTTGGCTCCGAGTTTTGTGACAGTTCAGCAAGTGAAGCACAGGCCGTTTACGGCACTGTCCAGAGGCTATTTTTTCTGCATGATTCTGCTGTCAGCGTCAGCCAAGCAGCGCCATCCGTAGCAAGGAACAAGGCCTGCGGAACTTCCATTTCGGTTGCGAGGTGCTCAGGGAAGTGCTGCATACTTGAAAGTACTATCGACCACACTCAAAGTCTTGCAGCAACAAGTCTCGGACAGGCCCGATATTCAATGCGATGTCTGCAGCGATCATCAACGGTTGACATGTGTACTGCAACCTGCCTCGATCTGTAGCTGGGACGCTTTGCGTCTACGAACACGGAAAACATACCATGCAAAATGACGCAGTTAAGCCTCACTTTTATTCTGCAAATGGCCGGCATTGATGTACAGTACGTGCATCCACTACGACCGGGCCCGACGCCTGTACCGATCGGAGCTTCGACTTCGACTTCGACTGCAGCTGTCAATGCGCCGTCTTCGGCGTCTACTGCTCCTCGATCGATCAAGTGATCGGCTTCGACTGCGTCGCCGGTGGCTATGAGATCGACTTGATGCTCTACGCTCTCGTCCGCGGGAGCCACTGCGAGAGCGTCTCGACTGCGAGTCTGGGCTGCGACTGCCACGGCGCCGCGCCTTGGTCTGTCCATCGTCCCAGCGGCTTCGTCGCTCCGACACCTTCGACGCCATCGTCTCTTGCGCGCTGCTGTTTGCAGTGGACGCATCCGTGGTCACAAAGGACGAGGGTTCCTGGGGTGAGATCTCCTTCTCCTCCTCCACCTTGGTATCCCCAGCAGCCTCTTTTTGGTCGGGCATCTCTTGCTCCATCGGGTGGTCGTCCACCTCGAACGGATTGGTCTCCGTTAACGGCTCGAGCCACTCGACTTTCTCTTGTTTGTAGATATCCATGATTGCCACACTGACGGTGTAGAGCTGCTTCTTGTCCACGTCGAAGAGCGCGTACCAGGGTGGATGCTCTGGCAACGCGACGCCCTGGAACCTGCTGGCCAGGAAGATGGCTGCACAGGCAATGACTTGTGCCTTGTAGCGCACACACAGGTCCGTCCTTAGACTGTCGTTGATGTATCCCCAGGCCTGCTGGGCCAGCTTGGGGCTGCCATCCAGCACCTTGACGTAGTAGAGCACGTATTTGTGCGGGTGCTCGGCCACGCTATAGACACTGAAGCCCAGATCGATGAGCACCTGGCGCTCCACCATGATGAGCCACATGCGCCACTGGCCGAAGGTGGCGCTGTCCACGTCCAGCAGCTTCTGCGCCGCCGTGTTGCGCTTCCACTTGCGGCGCCTCAACATGGCGTAGAAGACGCTGAGCACCTCGCGGATGCGCTTGGGCCTTTCTTCCACCTTTGCAGCCAGGAAGAGGCAGCTCACGGCCACGCGGAAGGCGTCGAACTGGCGCAGAGACTTGCGGTAGAAGAAACGCTGTAGAAGAGTCTGGGCCGTGGCCGTCACCACCTGCGGCAGGCGCAATAGCACGCCCGCCTCCTGCACCAGCTCACAGCCGAAGCGCCGGTGCATTCTCTCAGCATTGGGGGCCACGCCGTCTGCGAACGAGGGCGAGCGAGCCAGGATGGAGGCCGGCAGCACCACGTGGACTGGCACGGGTCTCGTCGCCATCGATGATACAATTGTGACAGTAGCAAGGAGCTCTACTGTGATATTTACTCAGTTGACCAAATAATTACGTTACAGGATGGTGACTTGGCAGGTGCTGCGGAGAGGAGATCAAGTGGCCGTGACGTTCGAGCCGCAGGACGCGGAGGAATGGAGAGCATTACGAGCGAAGGCACTGGGTGTGGTAGCGCTACAGGAGCTGCCGGTGACGTCGAGTTCGTCAGAAAATGAGGAAATGACGTCGGCAGGTGAAAACTCGATAGCGGAGACCAAGCGAACACGAATCTTGTCACTGCCGGAAGCCTACTACGCTGCGATCGCCGGTCTGTTGCCGGTTGATGAACCGCTGAGAGACTTGTGGCAGCGGTTTGAGAGGTAATTTTGCATCTGCCTGGATGTTGACACGACCAACGTAACTTTTCAATCTGCTGAAACAGCTCCAGCGCTACGTTCGCGAGGCAGTTTGTACTTTACCAGCACTTCCGTCGTCTAGGCTGGACTCCAAAGCCTGGACTGAACTACGGGGCCCTCTACGTACTGTACCGTGGTGCGGCGACGGAGTTCCACTCGGAGTACGTCGTGTACCTTCAAGGCGATGAAGAAACTTCGTCGTGGAACACCATCCAGTCGCTCACGAGGATTGCAGCCGACGTGAAGAAGACCGTGCTGCTGTGCACTGTGTCTAGCCAGCAACTGTCTGCTTCCACGAGCAATGCTCCAGCCACCGACCTCACATTCGGCGCGTATACATTCCACGACGTCCAGTACACGGTGGATGCCATCGCCATTCGCTTCTGGGACGCGTCAATTGCCGACAAACCCGAGTCTTACAACTTCCAGCCGCAATCAATTCTGCCAAAGAAACCCAAAGCTAAGAAGAAGAACAGGAACAAACGGCCGAAGCGTCAACTCGAAGGAGAAAAGGCCGCCTAACGTCATCTTGAACGGATTCCTTGCTGCATTTCCCGAGTTTTCTATTATCCCAGCACGGCCTTTTCGAGGATGAGACCTACCGTCGACCCCAGCACGAGGCCCGAGTTCAGGAAGAAGCTTGTAAAGGGGCCGATGAGATGCTGCTCGTCCGTGTGGACACTTTCACTCACGAAGATGATGGTGAGCGTGCCCAAGTAGCCATTTCCAAAGCCGAGAATGAGCACGCTCAGCACCGACCAGATGTCGCTCTGCAGCCACCACTCCTTGACGATGCCGATGATGATCGGCACGAAGATGAAACGCGCCAGGATCGGGATCCACACGTTGCTGGGCGTAAGGCCGAAGCGGTGGTTCACGATAAACCGCCCGACGCAGTCGCTGACCGAGAAGAGCGTGAGCAAGATGAGCGACCACCAGCCGCTCTCCTGCAGCGACGGGAAGTTGTACGTCTTGATCTCCGTGACGAGCGGCGGCCAGACCGACAAGCTGGCGAGGAACACGGCCAGGATCAGCGCCTCCAGGTGCCACACCTTCCTCAGCACGGTCCACTTGGTGGGGGCAGAGCCGTCGATGCTGCACGGATCGCTGCCGGACTGGCGCTTCTCCGTCAGCAGTGGCGAGCGCTCTGTGAGTTCAACGCTGCTGTCGGCCTTGCGCAGCAGATACTTCTTGGTGATCCGCAGCGCCATGACCTTGTAGAAGGCGCCGATGCAGAGCGCGATGGTGAGCGCGCCCGTGTAGAAGTAGATGAGCGACGAGGCCAGCAGCTGGTCGGCCGGGAACACGAGCTTGGTGAGGTCTCGGTAGACGCTGCCGATGAGCGTGCTGAGCCCGACGCCCAGCTGGAAGCTCTCCTGTACGCGCTGCGGGTACTGCGACACGAGTGCGATGGTGGAGCTGTCGATGAAGGCCGTGGCGATGGAGGCCACGGCTGTGCCGCCCAGTACAGCGATAGCATTGGCGTGCTCGGAGCTGAGGAAGAAGTAGGACGTGGGCACGAAGGCCAGCACCAGCAGCTGGCCCACGAAGCCGCCCACGATGCGGCCCTTGTACCTGGGTTTGCCGAAGAAGACGACGATGACGAAGAGGAAGGCCAGGTTGGTGTACATGAAGGTGGAGGTGAGCGCGAACTCGATGTTGTAGTCGGGGAAGAGCATCTTCCAGTAGTCCACGGGCTGCGTGAGCGCCGAGAAGGGGAAGAGGTAGCCCACGCCCACCAGGGCGAACAGCCAGCAGGCCTGCGTCTCCTCGCGCGCCTCCCGCACCGCGACCTGCACGCCCTCGTCGCGCTGGTGCTCGAGTTCTACTTCGGCATCGTAGGAGAAGGACGAGCGGCGGATGCCCGGCGTACGCGGCAGCGGAGACAACATGGCGGAGATGGGCTTGGGCCCTTGGGCGAGGGAAGTCGAATGGCTTGACAGTCGAGTGCTCACGTCGCAGGTTCGCGGATAAGTACGAGTGTAGCTCCTCGGATGGCTACACTTTTGCACCTTGACGATAGACTCCACCATAATATGCTGCGCGAGCGCAACACCTTCGTGCTCAAGGCGCGCAGCGGCCGCGACGAGCGGCCACACGCGCTCACGCTCAATGTCTACTTGCGCGCGCAGGACTTGGGCCACTTCAACGTCAGCGGAGGATCCAAAGCGGTCGAGGTGAGTGGCAGTTCTTCTTGCTGGGACGGAGTGTCAAGGAATCAACGCGGCGTCTGCTCGTCTGTGGCAGCGGCTGCTGGCGGCACTGGACGGTGACGAGGCCTTCCAGGCGCTGGTGAGGGAGATGGACGACTTGCGCCAGTTGGAGCAGCTCGTTCGCGCCAAGGCCAAGGAGGGCGGCCACACACTCGAGCTGCCCGACATGACGGTGCAGTGGCAGGTGGTCGACGAGCCGGGCTTGCCCAGCGTCCTGCAATGTGCAGAGGGCGAGGAGGCCTCGACCGCGGGGAGGTATCGCCCGCTGCCCGTGCGCAGGCTGGTCGTGGTCGTGTGGCTGTACCCACCGCACGTCGAGATCCCTCCCACGGGACAGCGCATTCCGGCCGGCGACGACCACGACTTCTTCGTCGAGCTCGACGATGCTGTCGAAGACGAGTAGCCGTCGAACTAATACACACGCCTTGATCCCCCCCCATATCGACGACGAGCTTCCTGCTGAATGCCGTGCGATGGCCCGGCTGAATGCTTTCGCGTGACAGCGTGGGCTCATTTGCAAGCTTCGTCGTCAAACGCGCATTTCTTCCGACCGCCTGGACCCGCAGACAAAAAAGGCTTGCATATCAGGGGCAACGCGTTGGCGTTGCAGTGCATGCACAGCGAGAACTGCATGAGAGTGCTAAAGAGCATCTCAGGCTGGCTTTCTCGTGCAGCAAGTCGTCGACGCGGTCAGCTGACAGGCATCCTGCCCTCTGCAGTTCTCATTCTGCGTCTCCAACAACAGCAAGCAATGGGCTGCGTAGCAAGCGCGGATCGACAAGGCGGCGAGCGACCCGAAAACCGTTTCCAGTCGCTGCGTAAGCTACATACCTCCCCGCGTTGAAATGAGAATTGCTGACTGCCATCCGTTTGACATGCAACAGGCGAGCTGCAGGGGGTGCTGAGGTTGGCTCGAGGTTCTTCAACGGTGAAGCGACGAGTACTAAACTAGACTGCACCGGTGCTGCAATAACGGTAGATGGAGCGGACTCCGCTCGACGAACCTCATCATCGGCGTCGACTTCACGCGATCGAACATGGTATTACCATGCGCAATATATTGTAGGGCTTGTGCTATTGATGCAGTCTAACTTACACGCTTTGTCGGCTAGTGGAACGGCAAGCAGTCGTTCGGCGGGCGCTGCTTGCACTTCATGGACCCTAAAGGCATCGTTCTCAACCCCTACCAGGTACAATGTCACCTCTCTCGAGTCTGACGTGACAGAATGGGTCGGCTAAGGTTCCTGGCTTGCCGAACATTGCAGATCGTTATCAACATCATCGGCCGCACGCTGCAGTCTCACAAGAGCAAGAAGCCAATCCACGTGTTTGGCTTTGGAGACTCACTGACGGCCGATCGGTGCGTCTTCACGTTTCTCCCCGACGGAAGTCCCTGCCGAGGCGTGCGCCATGTGCTCAAGCGGTACGATGAGATCACTCCGGAGCTCGTGCTCGGAGGACCCACCAACTTCGCCCCCATAATCTATCACGCGATTCGCCTAGTCAAGGCGATTGGGACCAGCCACATCCTCGTCATTATCGCAGGTATAGTACAGCATTAGGCTTGTTCCGTTTTGATCACTGGAGTTGCTCATGTGCTCCACCACAGACGGCCAGGTCACCAGCGAGAAGGAAACATCCCAAGCCATCGTCGAAGCCTCCAAATACGCACTGTGTAAGTTGTCTTGGTGTAATTCCCCGTCGAGTTTCTCATCTTCGTTCGTGAACACAACAGCAATCATTGTGGTGGGAGTCGGTGATGGTCCATGGGAGGCTATGGAAAAGTACGAATCCAAGTTGCCCAAGCGGACATTTGCGAATTTCCGCTTCGTCAATCTGAGCCAAGTCATGAGCGACACCCCTGATCAGCCAGCCTTAGGCTTCGCAACTGCAGCGTTGGCACATATTCCAGGTATGTTTTTGACTGGCTTCGAGCTGCAAGGTTTCACTCTGCACTAACCAGCGGTTCATTTGTGCAGATCAACTGGCGGCAATCCGCAGACTGGGTCTTCTCCATCCGAATGACAGCGACGCGACCGCTCAGGAAAAGGTTGAAAACATGAACAAGTCCTGCGTAGCGTAAAAGTAATGATGACTCAAGTAGCAAAAGCTTACATATCCAATCGATGCTCACTTGATCAGCCCCCTCTCTCGTGCTTACAGGCGACTTCGAGTCGCTTTCACCTTGTCGTTCTCCCGCGTCTGAAGCACGCGTCGAAGAATCTTACCGGACAAACTCTTCGGAATGTTGTCGACAAATTCCACCTCCCGGACGCGCTTGTAGCCTGTAACTTTCCCCGCTACATACTGCATAAGCTCATCTGGCTTCAACGAACTGCCTTCTTCCAACACGACGTACGCCTTTGGGATTTCCTCGCCGGTCATAACGTCGTGCCCACGTACACAGCCGGAATCCGCCACTTGAGGGTGTGAATTCACAACATCCTCCACCTCTGCAGGTGCGACCTGGTGGCCCTTGTACTTGATCAGTTCTTTGAGTCGGTCCACGATGAATACGAATCCATCCTCATCAATGTAGCCGATGTCACCGGTGCGGAGGAAACCGTCTTCGGTGAATGCTTCACGTGTCGCCTCGGGGTTATTGAAGTATCCTTTCATCAACGTTGGGCTGCGAAATAGCAGCTCGCCCTGCCTGTTAGGAGGCAGATCGACATCCGTTTCCAAGCACTTCACCTTGAGTTCCACGTTGGGGTACAAACGCCCGGAAGCGCCCTCGCGATGACAGGAGATCGAAGAGTGCGTTCCAATTCCAGCAAACTCCGTCATACCGTAGCTCTGAAGAACCTGGATGTTGAGCCGCTTCAGTACAGCTTTCTCCAGCTCCTTCCCCAACGGTGCACCTCCAGAACTAGCTTGCGTTGTCGAGGAGAGGTTGTACTTGTCGACGAGCGGGTGCTTGGCGAGGAACTTGATCAGCGGAGGGGCAAGATGAAGTCTTTTGATCTTGTACTTCTCAGCTGTTCGCAGTAGTGCGTCGGGTTGGAACTTGGGCAAGACCACCATCGACATTCCCATATACAGGCTGATGTGGAAGATCAGCGTGGCCATGATGTGGTAAAATGGTAGCATCCCCAAGAGATAATCCATCTTCTCCACCGTGTAAGCAGCAAGCATCCCCGACGCAAACAAGGACCGAGCCGTCAGCTCCACCCCCTTTGGGCGACCAGTTGTGCCACTGGAGAATGGTAGCGCCACCACCTGCTTGGAGTCGATTGGGGGAAGATCCGGGAAGGGCAGATCCAGTGCAATCAAGCTCCTAAGACAGCACGGTAAAGCCGTCAGAGCTAGAGATTCGGAGCTAAATGAATCAATAACAAACACATACTCGATAGATTTCAAGCAAGAGGAACCATCGCCTTGTGCAAGAGTATACACTTGATCCAGCGATACCCCACGCAATCCAGCAGCTTCAGTTGCCACGTTGACGAATTTCTCGTGCGAAATCACTGCAACAGCCTACTCTCCGAATTGGTTATTCATTGCTTGGATATCCTTTACAACGCAGTTAATGTGCGTACCTGAGCCGCCTCAATCTGATCGGCCAGCTCTTGAGCAGTGAACTGTGGAGAGGAGGGCGAGCATATCGCTCCAAGTTGATTCAGAGCCAGAAAGACCACCGGGTACTCAATGCAGTTGATCGAGTGCAGGATCACGATCTGCATCGGTGGACAAAGAGTGTGAGTAGCTCGCCTTGCCGCGGTTAGTTTTCAGTTGCACGCACGTCTCCTTTCTTGAGTCCGTTGGCTGCCAGCCCAGCGCACAACTTCTTGGCCAGTTGGTGTAACTGCGCGTAGGTGATCGTCCGCTCCGTCACCCCGCACACGAACGCCGCCGTGTCGCCAATGGTTCGTGCGTGTTGCTCCACCACGTTCCATATTGCTGCGTCCGCTGGGATCGGTAGCGTCGGGTGGCGAGACCTGAAGATCATCTGGTTGGAGCTCTTTGGACAGTGAGCAGTGAGATTGAAAATGGCTCCATGATTGGTGGAAATGCACGAGCTACAACTTCAATGTCATCGTCAACATCGTCAACACCACCTCGAGTCGAGGCTCGACCACCTGGACGTTAGTGAAGGACAGGTTTGTCAAGATCGCTTGCTTTGGCGGTCCAGAATGGGTCTCCTTCTCGCTGCAGGAGGAACGAAAGATTGTGAAAGCGGCACGTTGATTCCCGAGCTGGCTCAGCTGTTTGGCCTTTGGCCTCGACGCGCTCAAGGACTCGCGCGCCAGCTGCGCTGCATGGCCTCGGCAGGCCCATCGACTCGATGATCGAGTGGCCCGCAGCGGCGTTTGCACGCGCGCTTTTCCGCTGGAGAGGCGAGGAGCGACGGAGAAACGCCCGCAGCTGTGGCGGTGGCAACGGGGTCGTTGCCTTGATATCATCGGTCCGGCCTGGCCGCCGGACTCGGACTCGGGAGCACCATCAAAATGCCGGACCAAGCAGCAACCGTAGCGTTAGGCCGGCTGCGGATCGGCCAGCGCTTTCTTGGTAGTGGACCCTATCATGCTCGCCTCTGCTGCCATCGTGGCTGCGTCGCCAAATCCATGTCTCGACGACGAGGTCGCTGCCGAGCCTTCTTCCTCCGGCACCTTCCGCTCACTCCCTTGCCATTACGCACGCCCCCAAGCGGACTGTGGAGGAGGCTGACTTCTCGCCCCCTCTTGCATTGCCGGCGGCAATTTGCCGCGCCGCCGCCTCTGGACGCAGCGACTTGACCGTGCAGCAGTGGCGGGACCTGCGTCGGGTCGGCGGTGTGACAGCGGCAACGCTAACGGCAGGGTGCCCAGAACAATGTGGCCGCCGCCTTGACTCAAAGCCAGCCAGCGCTCCATTTCGACCAGCGCTCCATTTCGACCTTGCCCATCGAGACGGCCTTGGTCGTCTGCTCGAACCCGAAACGGCCGTATTCATGGCGGATTGCGCGCGACACTCACATACAAACTTTCATACAAAACCCGCTCTCTGCGGAAAAGATCGGTAGCCAAAACGACGCGGGGCAACTTCAACCACGCCGGCCAGCCGTCACGGCCGTCACGGCTGCACTTGCAGCGTCGCCACCTCGCGCACCACCTCAACGGCCCCAACCCGGCTAAGACAGCATGGCTTCCTCCGGCGTGCGTTCGTTGCTTTTGGCGTCGCTTCGAGATTCTCCCTTGAAGCTTTGTCCGAGCTGGCGGCGCCCCC